>JAWZYT010003979.1:102500-115000 GCA_034508575.1 Petrolisthes manimaculis | reverse complement strand
ATTATTATTCTCTCATCATCCTCTTCCTACCCATTATTATCTCCTCTATATTTTCCTTACTTTTCTCAATTGTCCTTGTTATTATTCTCTCATTATCCTCTTCCTAACTTTTATTCCTTCCTCTCTATATTTTTCTACTTTTTTAATCATTGCTTTGCTTCTTGTTCTTATCATTAATTCCTTCGTGAGTGAAATGAAAGGTGGATATGTGAGGAGAAGAACTGTATAACTATGTAGAGAATATGGTAAATAAAATATATAAAGGGAATAAAAGGATATTTCGAACGACTTTGGAAGGGGATAATCAGTGTGTGTGTGTGTGTGAGAGAGAGTGTGAGTGTGAGTGTGTGTGTGTGTGTGTGTGTGTGAGTGTGTGTGTGTGTGTGTGTATTTACGTGGTGCGTGTGTGTTTGAGTATGTATGTGTATGTGTGTGTGTGTGTGTGTGTATGTGTGTTCGAGTGTATATGTATGTGTGTGTGCCTGTGTGTGTGTGAGTGTGTGTGTGTTTGCGTGTGAGAGAGATATATATACAGTATACACCCCTCTTTACACACCCTCTGAGCAGTAAGACCCAAATTACAAGGAATACAAGAAGTTTGATGGACAACAGAAGGGCAGACGTCTTCCCCACCAACCCATCCATCCACCTCACCTCCCTTGTCATAAGAAACTGGTTGAGCATCTGGTTGGCGAAAAATGACTGTAATTATTATACTTCTTAGTGAGATATACCGCGAGGCGAGGCCGAAGGAGGTTTTGTCAGGCAGTGCATGTGGTCATATGGTTGTACAGTCACGAGCAATAGTTTCTTTACCCCCCACCCCCCACCCCTCCTTAGAGAAATGTTCCCTCCCCTCCTCTAGTCATTAATTAAGAAGTGTTCGTTCGTTCGTCCATGTTCCCCAGCCACTACTTCAACCTTACTATCGCTAGCTATATATATTTTTTTTTTTATATATATATATATGAGTGTTAAGAAACTATTGCCCGTGGATGAACATGGGAGTTTGGTATGACTACGTATGGAGTATGGGGCTCTCAAATGTGCACGTATGTTTTTATATGGGTTTAATTAGGCGTGTCACCTTTCCTGAAGTCAAGTACAGCCGGCAGCAGAAATTCGCGTCAATCTCGTGTACTTAATAATGCTAATATGACCAGATATTTGTCTTCTGAACCAGTTTTTATTCCAATAACATACGTAATTTACCATATGAGAACTATATATGTCATCTCTGCATTAATATTGTATTAATATGTGCAGTTTAACAGGTAACCTCGAAATGGTCCTCCTGTTGCTTGTTCTTCCTTTGTATTCCTTTGTATTTCTCTCCTATTCACAATTATTCCTTGTTTGGATTTTATAACTCACAGTAGACAGTTATGATCAAAATACTAGTAGGCGCTGATGTACTACAAAACCCCGTAAGCACCTGATTCCTCTAAGCTATTCCAAGCAACAGGCCACCATTATATTTGTTCATCTGGTCCTATTTGCTGGTAAACTTACGAGGAATCAAGGCACTCTATAGTATCACAAGTGTATTACTCCTCTTTAATTATTTTACAACATCTGGTGGGAGTCGATAGATATGTCATTTGTACTGTACTTGTATGTGTGTATTTGTGTGTGTGTGTGTGTGTGTGTGTCTGTGTGTGTGTGTGTGTGTGTGTGTGACGGATGTAGGAGGTGGTAGAACGGATAATGACGTCACGTACAGAGTAATAGTGGTAGTAGCAACGGTTGTAATTACAGGGGATGCGATGATGGTGGAGGGGATAGTGGTGGTGGTGGTGGTGGTGGTAGTGATTTTGGTGGTGGTGGTAGTGATTTTGGTGGTGGTGGTGGTGGTGGTCGTGGTGGTGGTGGAAATGAATTTGATGGTGGTAGTAGTGGTGGTCGTGGTGGTGGTTGTGGTGGTGATGGTAGTTCTAGCGATGGTAGTAGGAGTGATGGTGTTAACTGGGTTGTTGTAGTGGTTTTAGCGAGAGAGAGAGAGAGAGTTACGGAGTTATTAAAAAGCTTCATGACAGAACATCACAACTTTTGGAGCCAACTGTACACACCTTGGCTATTCATGTCCACGTCTCCCTTTCCACATTTTATATTTGAGTGATCATTAATTCATCATCTATCATTGACAACTATAATAACCTATACTATAAAAAAATAACTCTGTTCAAAATTTGTGTTCCTTTTGGGCTCTTATGCTTAGATAGATAGAAATAGATAGATAGATAGATAGATAGATAGATAGAAATAGATAGATATATATAGTTAGATAGATAGATAGAAATAGATAGATATATAGATAGATAGAAATAGCGATAGATAGACAGATAGAAATAGCTAGATAGATAGAGGCTAGTGGAACACAAATTTTGAACAGACTATAGCAAGACTCGTTCGTATCACTGTGTCTGGAGAAATCATTATGAGGGCCCCAATGTAAACAAACCCAAGCCTTATGGGAGAATATTGACGGTGTGTGTTGACGAGGCTGTGTACAGTTGCCAGCACTTATAACTGGTACAGTCAGCGTTGTCAGTCCTCTTCTCCTGTACCGGTAATAAGTGCTGGTAATTGTACAAGGGACGATGATGGTTCTGTATCATTGTTGAGTCTAAGGGAGTCACTATCGTCTCGTCGTCAACAACAACAACAACAAGACATCATTCGATGGCAATACCGCTCCAGCGACCACTCGCCCTTTGCTATGTTTATTTTTTTATGACCTTGACCTTCGACCGATTTTGCCCAAAAGTTAATTATTTTGTTTTATGATGAATATCTATCAATAGAAAAAAAATGAACATCATACGGCTAAAAATGTGGACGCTAGACCTAAAAGAGACACTTGACCTTTGCTATCTTTATTTTTTTGTGACCTTGACCTTCGACCGATTTTGCCCAAAAGTTAATCATTTTGTTTTATGATGAATATCTATCCATAGAAAAAAAATGAACATCATACGGCTAAAAATGTGGACGCTAGACTTTTAACAGACAAACCAACAGATAAATAAATAAATAAATAAATACCCCGCACCGAAAACAATATACCTCCCCCTTCGGGGCGGTATAACAACAACAACACCATCATCATCACTGTTGTTACATACGGGGCCCCATGATAGCGTGGTTGGTGGCCAGGCAAGCAAGAGACAGACAGGTATATACAAGCACCACCGCCAGACGCTTCTCATAATGATTTACGATTGAGTTGATAGAGGAATGTGAGTTGTACTGTACCCGAGGCCCCTCAAGTCTATATAGGACAATAAAGAACACACACACACACACACACACACACACACACACACACACACACACACACACACACACACACACACACACACACACACACACACACCTGCGTTGAAGAAGAGCATCCATCAGGGTAATGACTGGCCTCCTGAACCAACAGTGTAGCCAATTACTGGACGCATTTGGTGCTGATGCTACCGAAGAACTCTTTTTTCCCGTTATCATTTTCGTAGAAGGAATAAGGGGGAAGAGGGTGAAGGAAAGACGGAAGGGGTTAATACCGTACGAAGATGATATTTTTTTTTTTTACTCCCGTCCACCTCTTAAGTAACTCTGGAATCATTCAAAAGTCCTCTAGAGATTTTTATTAATGTTTGTTATTTATCAGTATACAGTATATAATTTTATGATAACCTCTCTTTCTATTACTGTTTTAAAATTAGTGTATTATTATTATATAACTTTTGTAACCATAGCACTGTATGACTGTATATACATTATGTCTCTCATAGTCCATTATACCTGCTGTAATAATATTGTGAGAATAAGCGTTACAAAGTTTTATTTATTGCCAATTAACCTCGATTACAAGTTATAGTCAGTAATTTAACTTATGTAGCGTCGCATCCTAATGATAGTTATTTCTGAATTATTTATTGCTACATATAAGTAAGGCAACGATGCTGATAAGAATAATGAGGCAAAAAAACCACCTATAAAATATCTAAGGTAATAATTATTCACTCCCCTATTAGGAAAGAAAGCTGGCTACCGTATAAAAATAATAGGTGTATTTAATGAAGAAAATAAACCTACTGTGTGAATTAAGGAGATAAATAATTCCTCCAACTAGTCCAGGAAACAAGACTCTCCCTCCTTATGAGACTATAGGGATGTGTTTTCTGATGTTGTTTGGAGGGTTACGTCTCCTCCATTTAGCCCACAGCTTGTTATTCTCCATTTAAGCTCAATTTTTCAAAGTCAATGTTCGTGTTGATTACTTTATATCTCGTGTAAATGGAGGAATTAAGTTTGACAATAGTGAGTGAGTAAGTGAGTTAGTTAGTTAGTGAGTGAGTGAGTGAGTGAGTGGGTGAGTGAGTGAGTGAGTGAGTGAGTGAGTGAGTGAGTGAGTGAGTGAGTGAGTAAGTAAGTGAGTAAGTGAGTAAGTGAGGAGGGTGTTGGGTGTCGCTGACTAGTGGCAGGTTATATCGTCGTTGTAGTTACGGTTCCTCTCTCTCTCTCTCTCTCTCTCTCTCTCTCTGTGTTGCGGTATATAGGTGTAATGGAGCTCCTCGGTGGTGATTGGTGTTGTGGCCACCATACCAAACACCACCAAGCACCTCCCTAACCCCCCCCCCCCCCCCAAGCCTTTCTCCCTACTCCTGCACCCCCCAAAAAAACCCCCAAGCCTGTCCCCTTATTCCCACATCCCCTTAAGGTTAGATCACGAATCCACGTGTTCACAGTTCGAAACAGTTGGCCTCATGTTTCCATCATAGGCTGGTCAAGGACTATCTGCCGCGACTGTACAATCCCTTCCTTCAGTCCAGTTTCCCCTTCCTTCCTTCCTTCCTTCGATTCTCCTTCTCTCCTTCCTTGCTATATATACGTCAACGCACCTTCCCCATTACCTATCTTCCTCTTTCTCTTTCTCTCCCTCTCTCTTTCCCTTTCTCCTTCCTTCCTCTCTCCCTCCATTTCTCCTTCTTTGCTCCGTCCACACCCCCTCTCCCTCGTCCCCTCCCCTCTCCCTCCCTCACCTCGCCTTCTCCGCTAGTCGCCCCGTCACCTGAATCACGAAGTAATTACGTGTGGAGGCGGTAATGAGGGGACGAGCAGGTAACGGCAGGTAGCTAAGTGATCCCCACACACCTGAGCCAAGCACCTCATGTACACACCAGGGAAAGGAAAGGGAGGGAGGAGGGGGTAAGGGGGGGTAGGGAGTAGAGGTAATAAAGGAGAGAGAGAGGGGGGGAGGGGGGGGAGTAGAGGTAGTTAAAGGGGCGGGGGATGGAATGGGGGTGACAGAAATATATATATATATAAAGAGAGAGGGAGAGAGAGAGGGGGGGGGGGGGTGTAACAGCTGGAAGGAAGGAAGGGAGAGGTGTCAGTCGGAAAAAGGGGGTAACTTAAAGAGTGAGAGCCAAGCGGAAGACGTGTTGAACATAATCCGTGTGAAAGGCAGCAAGGAAAAATGAAAAAAAAAAAGCTGAAGAAGGAAGAGGGAATGAAGTAGAAGTGAAGTGAAGTGAATGGAGAAGTGAAATGTGCCAAGACAACAACGAGTAGAAAGTACAGTAGGTAGACAAATTTGTAGCAACAGAATGAAAGGTAGCAGCAAGGAAGAAGAAGAATTTTACGGTAAAGTCCCCTTGTTGGTAAATAGAAAAGTTAGGGATTCCATCCAACCTATGCCAGGAAACAAATAGCTCTAATAATAATAATAATAATAATAATAATAATAATAATAATAATAATAATAATAATAATAATAATAATAATAATAATATAAAAAATACTACTACTTCTACTACTACTACTACTACTACTACTACTACTACTACTACTACTACTACTACTACTACTACTACTACTACTACTACTACTACTACTAACAATAATAATAATAATACTTATTATTATTATTATAATAATAATAATAATAATAAACAGACATATCACTTCTCATCACCCACATAAACATCATGTTAAAAATTACAGTAGATCTGTCTCGTGACATAGTTTGTAGGTAGAATCGGTAGCTCTCTTGTTTATCGTCAAAGATTTCTCTCCTCGTAACCTTAGTGACAGTCATGAGGGGTTTAAGAGGGTGTGAAAGGATAAGCAAGTGGTCAGACGTAAAGTATTAGTTGATCATAGGGTTGAAAAGGGAGTAATGGGATGGTAATGGGGGTGTAGGGTGATAAGGGGCTGGTTAGAGAGTGAGTGAAGGGGGTTGGTTGGTTTAGAAGTGGTCAGAAGATAAGGAAGGGAGTGATAAGGAGTAGTTGTATACATGTAGGTGTGGTAAAAAGAGACAAAGAAAGGATATATAAGTAAGAAGGAAAGGATGGTTGTGGATAGAAGGGTTAAGAAAAGAAAGAAAATGGGTTGAATACGATAATTGGAGAATGGAGAAAAAACAGGATGGGAAGGAGAAATGCAGGGAAGGGGAGAAGGTAATGATAGATGATTGGTGGAGAAGTGAATGAGGGGAGGAGGGAAGTGAAGATAGGAGGAGAGGTGAAGAGAGGAAGAGAGGTGAAGAGAGGAAGAGAGGTGAAGAGAATAATAATGGTAATGAAGGAGCAGAGAAGAGCAGGGTAACAGAAGTGCATGAAGAGAGGAGGAGATGGCAGGGAAAATGAGAAGGGAAGGAGCCAATGGTCAAGGGGGAGTGGCTAGAGGAGTAGGAGTAGGAGTGGAGGCGGTTCAAACTAGTGTAACATCCGGGTGAGGTGAGGTGTGGTGGTGGGAAAGGTGCCAGGGATGGGATGGTATACGGAAAGAAGAGGAAAGAAGAGAAGAGAAAAGAATGAAAGAGAACAAAATAGAATAAAATAGAATAGATGAGAAAGGAGAAGGTATAAGAAAAGTAAGATAATAGGAAGGAAGGAAGGAAGGAAGGAAGAAAGGAGGAGAGGGAGAGGAAGTGGTGGGCTTTGCTTAGGGGAAGACCAGAGGAAGAATGTCAAGTAATGGGGTGGGTGTGTGTTGATGGAGGCAAGAGGACACGTTGGGAGTTAGGGGGGGAAAGGGGACGAAAGGTCATTCATTTAAGATGATAATATATTTGCCGAATTGGGGAGTTACCGTCTTCACTCCTCCAAACCACGTCAGGAAACAGACCACCTAGACATAAGAATAAGGGATCTGTTTTCTTGCATTGCTTGGTGGGCTACGTCGACTCTAGTTCACCCACAACAAATAACCCTCTTTAGAATCCCTGTGGTTGGGAGGGGATGGGGATGGGGAGGGAGTGAAGTGCAGGAGCAGCAACTATACGTAGGAGTAGGTGACGGAGGGTTGACGAAGGTTGAAAAGAGGAGGGGGTGGCTGTGTGAGTGAGTGAGTGAAGGAGGGAGTGGCTGGGTGAGTGAGTGAGTGAGTGAGGGAGTGACTGAGTGAGTGAGTGAAGGAGGGAGTGGCTGTGTGAGTGAGTGAGTGAGTGAAGGAGGGAGTGGCTGGGTGAGTGAAGAGTGAGAGGAGCTTGGGGCCTGCTGATACCGTCTTGGATAAGGGTGATGGGTGCACGTGACTGGGTGAGTTGTGTGTGGTAATTAGGGTGGGTGGGAGGGTGGTAATTAGGGAGGGTGTGCTGGTGAGGTAGTCTGATGAGTTACCGGTAGTGGGGAGGCAGAGAAAAGTGGGAAGGTAAGGTGGAGAAAAGTGGAAAGGTGGAGAAAAGATTTGCAGTGAAGGGATGTGTTGTGGAGAGGAAATGGATGTGTGTGTGTGTGTGTGTGTGTGTGTTTATGTGCTGTTTGGCTTTGTGTAGGGAGTGAAGTGCTCAGGTAATGTGTGGTTTGTTGTGTGTATGGCTGATGTATTGTTTGAGGGAAGGGAAGGGAAGGGAAGGGAAGGGAAGGGAAGGGAAGGGGTGAGGTGGGGAAGGATGTGTTGTGGTGATGTAGAATGTGGTGGCAGTATATAAGATACGATAGTGTATGTAAACTATGTAATGTAGAGTATATACTGAAATGTAGTGGATTTAATACATAATGGATGTTGACTGAGAGTTTCCATTTATTGTAGCCATTTAAAACCTATACAATCGGCTCTGCTTTAAAACAAGGAAAAACATAGAATATAAAAACCTCAGGCAATCTACATTCACTGCTGACCATTCCTCATCACAAACCTAACCTCACTCAATATCCTCAATACAAGAGCTTTTTTCTTTGTCCATGAGCAGATTTTTTATTTTTTTTTGGAGGGGGGAGAAATGTTACAGGAGACCAGCTACAGTAGAATGAAACAAACGACTAAACTTCCAAAGGATTAATGAGAAATAGGTTGTGGACAAAACGACTTCTGGTGGTCATAATGTGATTCAAGAGGTGTATGGAAATATTATTATCATCGTCTGTTTGTGGCCTAAGTAATGCAAGCTGGTGTGTTGATACTATTCAAATAAGGAAGTGATAGATGCCACCTGACCCCCCCATACCCCCCCCCCTCTCTCTCTCTCTCTCTCTCTCTCTCTCTCTCTCTCTCTCTCTCTCTCTCTCTCTCTCTCTCTCTTCACCATCCTCCTCTTTCCGTTCTCCCTCACTTTTCACTAACACTTCCCCTTCCCCTTCTCCTCCTCCTTCTCCTTCTCCTTCCCCCTCCTCCTCCTCCTCCTCCTCCTTCCCCTTTTCTGCTTCTCTTCATACATTCCTCCACTTCACTCCTCCATCATCATGCTGTGTTCTCTCCAAGGTGTCTGTCTCCTATTGTTTCTCCCTTGCTGTCTCTCTCCTTCCTTTGTTGTCTCTGTCTCTCTGCCTAGTTTGCCTCACCTCCCCTGCCTGCGCCTCCTGCCTGCTGATGAGGAGGGCCGGACAAGCAGAAGGGACAGGCAGAAAGAGAAATGAGGAGGAGGAGGAGGAGGAGGAGGGACTACTTAGCATTCAAGGGCAGTGGCAGAAACACCAGGGGGTTAGAAGAGGTTGTCCCGTTTGTCTGTCTGCCTGTCTGCAAGCCTGCCTCTTTCTTACCTACCTGCCTGCCTGCCTGCCTGCTTGCCTGCCTGCCTGCCTGTAAGCCTGCCTCTTTCTTACCTACCTGTCTGCCTTCCTGCCTGCCCGTCCCGCCTGCCTCTGCCGGTTTAATTCTTGCCTGTATGTTTCCTTTGCTTACCCCGTCTGCCTGTTTGACTGCCTACCCTCCTGTACACCTTCCCATCTGCTTAAGGCTCTGTTTATCTGCCTGTCTAAAAAGTTGTCTGGCTGTCTGCTTCCTGCCGTCTTTTTTGACTGACTGACTACTGGCTGGCTGGCTGTCAATTTATCTGCCTTTCTGTCTCCTCTGCCTGCCTTTATGTACCCCTGCTTGCCTGCCTGCATGTCTAAACTGCCTCTGTATTTGTTTCCTACATTGAACTTTGTATGCCTTAGGTATTGGCCTGTTTAGTAATCAGTCTATACTTATTAAGAGGACATGTACGACACCAGCCAGACCAATACTGTATACCAACCTCATCCTACATCAGTGGAAATCAGTGTTGATCTGTCTGTCCTGCCTTTGTTGACTAATGCATAATATAAACAAAACACAACACATTAGCTACGTATGTGTTAAACAATTTATGCACAGCCGATTAAAATGTCATTCTACACACCCACCTACCTACTGTACTTGCTTGCCTACCTACCACACTACCTACTGTACTTGCTTGCCTACCTACCACACTACCTACTGTACTTGATTGCCTACCTACCGCACTACCTACTCGTACAATAATTATTCTACCAACTCACTCATCTACTTACCTACCAAACCTACCAATGAACCTACCTACCTTCTACCAACCTACCTCCCTACCTTCCTTCCTCCCAATCTATCTATCTACCTACTAAAAATCACAATGAACCTACCTACCTACCAACCTGCCCAACGCACTACCTACAAACCTACCTACCTACCTACCTCCCCCCAAAAAAACTACTTACATACCAACCTCCTAATGAACCTACCTACATACACACCTACCAACCTACCCCCCTCAGTTTACCTTACTTTACCTAACATACAGCTTGCCCCCTCCCCCACACACACACCACTGAGCCCCTACCTCCTTTACCTACCTACCTACCTCCACACCCACCTAGGGAGAGAGGGAGCTAGGGAGAGAGAGGGAGGTTCTGGTGGACTTTGAGCTTTGAGGTGGAGGGAGTCAGTGACCTCAGATATTAAGAACTTTATCATCTCACCCCTCCTGTGTTTTATAAGCTGGAGTCTGAACCCCCCCACCCCCTCCACACACACACACACACACACACACACACACACACTACCACTTCTACTCCCTCAACACACACACACACACACACACACACTACCACTTCTACTCCCCTCACCTCCACCCCAATGGTCTACCGGTCTACCTAGTGAAGAGAGAGTTCAAATTCAAATTCAAATTCATTTATTTTTCCACAGGGTAGTGGCTATTACAGTCAATGCATATTATGGGTAGACAGTCGTCTACTTATCAAACATTATATAAATTAAATAACATAGAAAAGTAAATTAGGTTTGCTATGAGTGAATATGAAATTACAGTAGTACATAAAATTACAATAAATATAAAATTACAGTTGTGACATAAAAAAAGTTAAAAGAGAGTAAATAAAAATATCATTAAAACAGAATGTTGTTAAAAGAGAGTAAATATAAAATATCATTAAAACTGAATGTTTTTAAAAGAGAGTAAAATTAATAAAAAAATATCATTAAAACTGAATGTTGTTAAAAGAGAGTAAATATAAAATATCATTAAAACTGAATGTTTTTTTAAAAGAGTAAATATAAAATATCATCAAAACTGAATGTTGTTAAAAGAGAGTAAAATTAATAAAAAATATCATTCAAATTGAATGTTGTTAATGAGAGAGAGAGAGAGAGAGAGAGAGAGAGAGAGAGAGAGAGAGAGAGAGAGAGAAGGAGTGATAATAGTGTTGTCCATCATCGATATCATAATCATCATCACTGTTCATTTCTCTTCCAATCATCACCTCTGTTCACTAACCCTCTCATCTCTCTCTCTCTCTCTCTCTCTCTCTCTCTCTCTCTCTCTCTCTCTCTCTCTCTCTCTCACCTCATCAATTTTAAAATATTCGGTTTTGCTTTTCTGTCTCATTCTTTTTTCCACCATCCTCTTCTTCCTCTTTACCTTATCACCATCACCATCACCCTCTTCATCATCACCACCACCACCACCACTAAGCTAGCCTTTTCTCCTGTACTCATATCTCTCTCCTTCTCCACCAAAACCACCAACACCAACACTACATAGCCTATTCTCCTGTACTCATATCTCTCTCCTCCACCACCAACACCACCAACACCAACACTTGCTTCTCTTCCTTATTATTCCTGTCGTTTCTCAGCCATCTCCATCACCACCTCCTCCTCCTCCTCCTCCTCCTCCTCCTCCTCCTCATCTTCCTCCTCCTCCTCCTCCTTCTCCTCCTCCTCCTCCTCCTCCTCCTCCTCCTCCTCCTCCTCCTCCTCCTCCTCCTCCTGAATCACAGTGCTATTACCAAAGTCACCACCACTGCCTGCCAATCAACACCATCTCCATCGAATGTAATCTTTTCTCCCTTGCTATTCTGGTCATCCACCTTTCATTCTCTCCCTCCCTCCCTTCTTACCTTCCTTCTTACCTTCTCTCCCTCTCACCATTATCTCTTTCCTCCCTGTCCCTTTTCTTCTCTCACTTCCTCTACTTCTATCTCTCTCTCTCTCTCTTTCTCTCTATCTCTCTCTCATTCTCTGTCTGTAGGTGTAGTCAGGCAGTGACTTTTAAAATTCCTTCTTCGTTCCTCTTATATTTTTATACCTTGATCCCATTTTCCTCTAACCATGATCACACTGCCATTAGTTTCTTCTTCATTACAGAGAGAGAGAGAGAGAGAGAGAGAGAGAGAGAGAGAGAGAGAGAGAGAGTGGATAAGAGACATCAAGTATTAATAATGTGTCGGGACCAGCCAGAGTCGTGGGTCATTAATGTCTGGCATGGTGGTCGATAATGGTACTAGTCCTGCCTTGTCTTGCCTTACCTTGCCCTGCCCTGCCCTGCCCTGCCCTGCCTTCCTTTGTCCTGCCCTGCCCTGCCCTGCTTTCCTTTGTCCTGCCCTGCCCTGCCATGCCTTCCTTTGTCGTGTCATGCCTTAAATCTGACATACCCAACACAACCTTACACTGCCTTGCCTTATCTTGTCCTTCAACACCCTGCCTCACCATACCCTGCCTTACATGACCAACAGGAGGTGAAGAGTTGACATTGAGGAAAATATAAATGGAATGGCAGAATACAAACGAGAAAGAAAGGTTAAGAAATGGAAAAGCTGTTTGACGATAAAGTGAAAGATAAACCCAATGAGATATGAAATACTATATAATAATACTGTATATATATATATATATATATATATAAGGATAAATAGGAGAGATACAAGAATTGGGAAGAGAGGATGATATTACCCAATCGATAAGAGAGAAGGAAGAGGAAGGAAGGA
>JAWZYT010003979.1:57500-100000 GCA_034508575.1 Petrolisthes manimaculis | reverse complement strand
TTCCACTCCACTCCACTCCACCACTCACACACGTCGTCCAATTCTTCCTCTACTCTGTAACCCTCTCTTCTTCTCCACCTTACCCCACCACCACCACCACCACCACACCAAGGGGGAAGGAGCCTGAACTTTTTTTATTCCTTTATCATATATATATCTGGTGCTTCGTGTCACCGCCTGTGAATGATATGGTGTGTTGAAAATGAACAAATCCGGTGGGTGGGAAAACAACTAACTCCTTCTTACCACAACTTCTGGCCAGACCTCCTTGCTGCACCAGTGCTTATGTGCGGAGGCAGAGACAGTCGCTGGTGGTATCAAAACAAAAGGGGGAACCACTGCATTATATACACACCTTCCTTCCCTTCCTGTAATAGTGCTGTGTGTGTGTGTCATCTATATATTATTTACCCTAAGGGCCATTTTATGCAAGGGACAAAAAGTACCAACACTCTAATTATTAATCGCGGTGTTATTTGTATCCAGCTTCGAGTATCAGGGGGTCAATTTTTCCCTGGTGAGGTAATACGGTTGGAAGATAATACAGTGGAGAGAGCGTTGCAGGATCTCTCTTTGTTTTCATAATAGAGGCGAGTGTCTTTCAACCATGTGATTGCAACTGAACGTGACGGAGTGAACATCTTTGTGTGTGTGTGTGTGTGTGTGTGTGTCTGTGTGTGTGTGTGTGTATGTGTGTGTGTGTGTGTGTGTGTGTGTGTGTGTGTGTGTGTCTGTGTGTGTGTGTGACCAACGGTTGAGTGCTTGCTTGCTTGCTTGCTTCTTTTCCTGCGCATGCCAAGGCACTCGGTTGTGTGTACGTGAGCATGCGTGTCTGGTGGTGAGTGTGTACGTGCGTGTGTGTGTGTGCTTGTGTGCGATTGTGTGCTTGTGTGCGATTGTGTACTTGCGTGCGATTGTGTGCTTGCGTGCGATTGTGTGCTTGTGCGTGTGTGAGTGTGGCGGGTCACAGGTTGCTCCAGATTCTGACCGTGAGCGCGAGAGAAAGTTACCCAGGGCAGAGTGTGTGACCTGTGGAGTGTGACCTGTGACTGGAGAATGACCTGAGACTAGAGTGTGACCTGTGTGGAGCGAGGATTGAAGTTTGACCTGACTGTGGAGTGAGGATTGGACTGTGACCTTAGAAAACTACCAGTTTTTCATTTTATTCTTCTCTGTTTTTAAACTATATTTATATGTACTCGTTTCCATCTCTATTTCTATTTCTTTCACTCACACACACTCACTCACTCCCTCTTCCTCTCTATCTATCGCACTCACTCTCACAAATTACACACACTCTCTCTCTCTCCTAGTATCCCCTCCACCCACTTCCCATCATTCCCTTCCTTTCCCCTAACTAAGTATGGGTACCAGCATATCACATTGGGAAGGGGTCGGGGAGTGAACTGAGGACAACGACCCTATACTCTATACAGCATAGAGGTAATTGTGTACATATAGACTTCCATCTGACTCTGTTATCTCATCCACTAATAAATACCACTTCAACCACACAGCCACACATAGAGTCCAAACAACTATATATATTATGGTATTGCCTTTACACTTGTTTTTACCGCCATAGACCCATTAATGATACGGTTGTTTTTACGTATTTTAATGTCCTATGATGATACACTACAAACCTGGTCATTAATATATTTATCGCCATACTTCTTCTATTCTAACACTGGTTGTTGTTTGTTTAATGCCTGTACCCCGTTACCACATTGACTCCAACACTGCACACTACATTATTATATTACTAGATCTCCTTGCAAATAATAACAGCACTAGTAACAGTCGAGAAAAAATATTCAAACATTCTTTATAAAACCAAACCTCACAGATAATGTCCCTTCGCCTCTTTCCCATAATTGGTTTGTGTGTACAGCGGAAGTGTACAATTCCTGCAGCCATTAACGACACACTGATATATGACAGGTGCACAATTACACTCTGTGGTTGGCTTGCGCAAAACATACCATTCATTATTGCCTTGATTAGTACCGGATACTCCCCTCACTCCTACACCCCTCTTGATGCATGTTGGTGTGTAATGATGTCTGTCTGTTTTGTCTGCTATGATGTCTGCTTGTCTTCCTCAATTAATGCTTGCCTACTTGCCTGCCTGCTTATTTTCGTGCCTGCCTGCTTATTTTCGTGCCTGCCTGCCTGCCTGTTATAAATATAGCATCAAGCCTCAGCCATCAGATGAAGTGTTTGGTATTTAGTTTGCATTATTACCGCTAGTTGTCTCTTTCCTAATACTGGACGCATGGTAGATACAACCTGCCCCTACGAACCCGAGTCATTGATTCCTTCTGCATAAAATAACAGTCTGAATATTATATAGAACAACACAAAGAGATGAAGCCGAAAAAGGAGGACTTTCCATGTCATCTCCTTACTTTGTTGAACGGCAATAATCAGACAGAGACGAGACGTGAAGTTAAAATTACAAGTGCATTGAATACAAATTATTTCTTACAGTCAACAGCAGCAACACATAAGTTCATTTTAGACTTAAATGGATAAGTTGAGTAAAAGGCTGTTATAACAATATTAATTTTCATGATCATCTAACAAACATGAATGAAATATTAAGACAGACAGTTAACTCTGCTTCTATATTAATTTTGTATTTTTGTTTGATGTCTGTCTTCCATCTCTATTAACTTCTCCCTCATCCTACAGAATCTTCCAGGGCCTATAGGGCAATCATTCATCCTCAGTCTATTCATTACTTTTCTATACACTTTGCACATACAGCACAACATTGCACCTACTATTTTGATATACAGCATAACACCTGATGGGCACCTGTTTATGGAGGTATCATAATAAACAAATCACCATCAACATGTATACATATCTGTTTTAATTTAAGGGGCTTGACACCTCTTGTTGTACACGTGCTGGTGTTCAGAGTGATAGGAGACTTCGAGCGTGCCGAGACATCATTTCCCGCAACTAATCGTGTAAACCAACCCTCACTGTTACGGTCTGAGGTGAGGAGTACAGGAAGACGGATATAAGGAAGTGGAAGGCTGGGACGGAAAGAGCGCTGATGACAGGGGATGAGTGTTATGTATGTGGGTGTACGTACGGAGGATGGATGATGAAGTGAGACTGTACGAGTGACAACAAGGGAAACATTTTATGCATGGGTGTGTTTGATGGGTAAAAAATGGTGTGGCTACGAAGGCTGCGTTTCATTCCACGGTAATACGTCAAACGCCCTGGCTATACTTACTTTGAAATCCTCAGATGAAGTTGAACTGCATGGGTGGAATATTCGAGGGGGCCTTACCCTGAAAATAAAGAGAGACTCGTTACAATACATAGCTTCATAGATATTATATAGAGGACAAACACTATAAGCCTATAGGTGGAATGATATTGTTCTCTGTACATGCTCTTGCTAGGTAAGTATAGGCTATTATTCTACTGGCTATATCTATGGAACACTGGATTTCTCTGGTGTTTTCTGCCTTGTGTTCAGTGTAAGAAGATTTGACCACATAACTAAAGGCTCGTGGTAATTCAAACAGGATGTACCAATTAATGAACAGAAGAAAAATTACTGTATTATATATATATATTTTTCGTGTAGGCAAAAGAGAGAATCGTGGTCGAGTGTGTTAGGATTCTGAGGGACAATAAACAAACCAATCACCACAGACACACACACACACACATAGAGGAGAATACTTTATGGCTCCCCAAAAGTAATTATCTCAACATCCTGCCCAGGTCACTCACCACAGGCCCCTTCTTCCCCTTCCCTCCCCTCCCCTCCCCTTCTTGTCCCATACTCCCTCTCCCCATCACCATGCTCCCTACTTACCCCTCCCTCCAACAAATCAAATTAACACATAATTATAACCCCTTCCTCTTCCTCAGTAATCATAATTCACACACACACACACACATACATACATATATACATACATACATACACACCTGCTGTATACCACATCTTCCACACACACACACACACACACAGCAGAGGCAAATGAACCGGAGGGGGAGGGAAGGAAGAATGAGAGTGGAGACGTGATAAGCGACGTGTATGTATGTTGGTGGCAAGGGAATCAAAACTATAATATCCTGAAACAACACAAGGCAGGCAACCAACGTAAACAATCTATAGGAGGGTAGACTCTGTATGTGTATGTGTATGTGTGTGTGTGTGTGTGTGTGTGTGTGTGTGTGTGTGTGTGTGTGTGTGTGTGTGTGTAAGAGAGAGAGAGAGACAGACAGACAGACATAATGAATGCGAGAATGAGGTGTGTATGTGTGTGTGTGTAAGAGAGAAAAAGATAGACAAACAGAATGAATGAGAGAATGAGATGTGTATGTGTGTGTGCGATAGAGAGAGAAACAGAATGAATGAGAGAATGAGGCAATATGAATCGGAATAAAAGAGCAGAGCAGGGCAGGTCAGGGCAGGGCAGGGCAGGGCAGGTCAGGGCAGGGAGGTGTCTGGGAGATATGAGAGAGTCAGCCTAAGAAGGAAGTCGGCAGCACCAGTGAGGGGAAAAATGCATACCAGGTAATTACTGTAGGAGATGATGTACATATTTGGTGGACAGGCAGACGTGTGAATTTGCTCTTCCTGGGACGAAGGTGGAATACAAACACGAAGAAAATGCGAAGAGATAGAAAGTAAAGGAAATGAAAACGAGGAGACGAGAAGAAATGAAAAGAACAGAGAAGAGGAGAAGAGAAGAAATGAAAAGAACAGAGAAGAGGAGAAAAGAAGAAATTAAAAGAACAGAGAAGAGAAGAGCAGCAAGAAGGAATGGGAAGGTAAATGTGCAATAGAAAGAGAGATTAATTAAAGATGATTAATGGAGAGATTGAGTGTCAGAGTTGGCTGATGTGAAATGCAGATCAGACACTTAATTTGTAGGACATTATGGCGGGAGAAAAGATGGCGAATGGAACACCACAAAACATTCCACCACTTCCACACCACTTCTCCATGGTTCACCTCTCCTCTTACGACCTCAACCTAATCTCACACGATATCTTTTTAACTTGATCCCATCCCACCATACCAAAACCCATTATCTTCTCCCGTCACATCACACCCCACCCCATTCTTCCCTGCACTGGCCCACCTCAACAAAACCCATTATCCTCTCCCGTCACACCCCATGCACCTCATTCTGCCTTAACGCTGGCCAGGCACACACCCGTCCCACCTCGTACCATCCGACCTCATCCTATCCTACTCATCCCTCGACTGAGATGGGAAGAACAGAGAGGAAAAAAGGGCTCAGACATATGTAGACAAAAAATAATACCACACGTGTCTTTTTTTGATATACTAATGTGAGATTATAACTCTGTCATTGGTTTCGTTCCTAAGAATCTCTCTCTGTGATTTAACCTTGCATATCGAAAACTAAGATGACTCATAATCCACACTTTCACGTCAAATTAACACATCTTATATCACTCTCAACTGCAGTTTTTACCTTACCATGCCTTGCCTTGTCCCCAATTCCCTTTTCCTCATCCCAAATATCTCACATTTATTAGCTGCACCCAACCACCACCACCACCATCACTTGAACACAGAGGGCGGCCACGTTGTTAGTGTGTAGTACTTGTTGCCTATCATCAGAGGGTGTGTGGTGGCCAGGACTAATACCAAGGCTGGCACGTCAGTCGGCCTTAATGCCAGTTTTGTGTCAGGACGCTCGCCACCTCGCCTTGCTTCTGACACACACACACACACACACACACACACACACATAATTATACACACACATACACACACAGAATGAGAGTTTGATATTTTTGCTGGGTTATTGGGCAAGGCTAAGTGTTCAAGGTGTAGGAAGGGAAGGCCGAGAAGAAAAAAAAACTATAGATGTTCAGTAGAGAGAGAGAGAGAGAGAGAGAGAGAGAGAGAGAGAGAGAGAGAGAGAGAGAGAGAGAGAGAGAGGTTTGTAAGAGAGGAAGTAGCCTAGTTGCGTGGAAGGAAGGGAGGGAGGAGTGCTAGTAAGGACAAAGAGTAAAATGGAAAGTGGGAGTGCTGAAGGAAGGAAGGAAGGAAGGAATGAAAGCAAGTATTCAAGGTGAGCAAATCTTCACTAAACCTTGAAGTAATGGGGTCATCTTACGTGAGCCTAAGAGGTGTGTTTGTGTGTGTAGGTGTGTATGTGTCTGTGTGTGTAGTGTGTGTGTGTGATGTGTTTCTGTTGTGTGTGTGTGTGTGTGTATGTCTGTGTGTGTATGTATGTATGTGTGTGTGTATGTATGTATGTGTGTATGTATGTATGTATGTATGTATGTATGTATGTATGTATGTATGTATGTATGTATGTATGTATGTGTAGGTCTGTTTCTGTATGTCTGTGTGTGTGTGTGTGTGTGTGTGTGTGTGTGTGTCGGTCTCTCTGTGTGTGTGTGTGTATGATGGACAGTTCTTAAAATCGAGGTCAAGCGAGTTTTGTGGCTAATGGTTGAGAAGAGGTGAGGGCAGAGGGTGATAAGAGGTGAGGGCAGAGGGTGATACAACAACAAAGGCAGTGAGAGACGTAATCACCTCACCTCTCATCAGTCACAACACACACCAAAGCAAGAGGAGCAGGAAGAGGAGGAAAAGAGGAGAGGAATAGGAAAGGAGGAGGAGGAGGAGGTGGTGGAAATTCAGCTTCAAAACACCCGAAAATTCGATGTTTTGGGGTCCCAGAAGCGATCTGTACATGCCTGCACTGTGCTAGAATATTTTCAATGTACAGGCCAAAAAAATGCTAAAAAGCGATTTTTTAGGTGCCAAAAGTCGATTTGTGCATGTATCATGAAAGAAGGAGTCGAGGAGAAGAAAGAAGGAAGGAAGAGAATAGGTGGATGAGGAGAAGAAAGAAGGAAGGAAGAGAATGTAAGAAGAGAGGAAGAGAATGTAAGAAGGGAGGAAGAGAATAGAAGGATGAGAAGAAAGAAGGGAGGAAAGGAAGAAAGAAGGGAGGAAGAGAATGTAAGGAGGATGAAGGGGATGAAAGGAGGAGTGGAGGATGCAACCAGGTCAGTCTCCAGTAATCCTTCCATGTTAGGTCAGCGGCTGAGAGCAGACAAGACAGGAACAGGTGATGTCAACAGAAAGAAAGAAAGAAAAAAAAGAGAGAAAGAAAAAGGAAAGAGAAAAAGAGAGAGAGACCCAGTTTTAACAGACAGACAGACAGAACGATACAGAGACAGAGAGAGAGAGAGAGACAGAACGACACAGAGACACAGAGACAGAGAGAGAGACACAGATACAGACAGAGAGAGAGAGAGAGAGAGAGAACGACACAGAGACAGAGAGAGACCCAGTTTTAACAGACAGACAGACAGAGAGAGACAGAGAGAGAGAGAGAGAAAGACCCATTTGCAATAGACGTGACCTGGCAGTGAGTGTACAGTATGTGACCTGGATTTATAGTGGTGTGACCTCGCACTGGATGCCCTGATGAGAGGGAGAGGAACGGACGGGGAAAGACGGAGTTTAAGGGGGGGGGGGAGTAGGGGACAGGCTTGGGGAGGACTGGGGGGGTGCAGGAATAAAGGAAAAGGCTTGGGGTGGGTAGAAAGCCTTTCCCCTATTCCTGCACCCCCTAACCCCCCAAAACCTCCTACAAGCCTGTCCCCCTACTCCTGCACCCCCCCCAAACCCCATAGCCTGTCCCCCTATTTCCACACCCCCTTAAGGCTGGACTGGGAAGGAGAGAGAGAGATAGGGGGTGGAGGGGGGGGGGTGAGGCATGAGATACAGTACAGTAGAGGAAAGGCAGAGTGAATGTGTGTGTGTGTGTGCTTCCTTGTATATGTATGTGTGTGTGTGAGAGAGAGAGAGAAAAATAAAAGAGAGAGAGGGGGGAGAAAAGCTCGTGAGTGATGGAGTGGAGGGGGAGGGAGTGGAGGGAGTGGAGAGGGGGGGGGAGTGAGAAGAGGGAGTGGAGCAGGGGAGAAAAGTGGAAACGGGGTGGATGGAATTACAGTACACGTGTGGAGGAGAAAGTGAAATGGAGGAATATGGAGCAGTGAGGGCCAGACCTGTTGATAGCTGTGAAACATACCAACAGACAAACAGGAACAGGACACAGGGAACAACGAAATAGAAAACAGAACAAGAGCAACAGAGTTAATCAATTAAATGAAACAGAAAACACTTATAGCTATGAAATGTATCAAAGTGGAGATGAAGGATATATAGAGATGGAGATATACAAAAGTAAACATCACCTTCAATCTTCTATGTGACGACTCCACCATCTAAAAATTTAACTATAGGACCTGCTGACTGACTGACTGACTAGGAAGAGGTAGAGTCACAAGCACTAATAAATATCCAGGTGTGCTAACAATACCCAGAGATAGTACAGTACATAAAGACACGATTAGAGATCCACTGGAATGAGTTCGTTGGTGAATTTATTGGACTTTTCAAAGATTCAACCAAAGCTGCATGTAATATACTTATTAGTGCCCGTGTCTGTACCCCATGTCAGTTCATCACACCATGCTGGAGTGAATCCCTGTGAACGCCAACGAGGGGAACTCAATGCTCAGTAAAATAGGGTGAATGGGGTTTAAGGAATAGTATACAAAAGAGCGAAATAAAAACTGGATGATTACTGAATGGGATGGATGTAAGGAGGGTATAATATGATAGCAAGGGAAGGGATGGGAAAAAGCGAAATCAGGATAGAAGAGTGGAAGCAAAAAAGTGGTGATAAGGTACCGGTATACAGGATAGCAAGGGAAGTGGTGGGAAAAAGTGAAATCAGGATAGAAGGGTGGAAGCAAAAAAAGTAGTGGTAGGAAATAGAACGAGACCTTGAGGAATTATATATCATTATTATGATTATGAAATGAGTGAAATCTGGAATCAATGAAAGAATGAATGACTGAAGCAAGGAAGAGAGGAATGAAAAGAGATCAATGAACTAAAAAAATTGAAACAAATACAAAAATGAGAAAGAGGAAAGAAAAGAAAAGGAAACAAATAAGTAAACTTTATAAAATAAACATTAGATGAGCATGCAAACGACATAAAATAGGAAAAGAGTAAAACAAGGAAGAGAAAATCCCAGAAAAGGAATAGGAGTAAGAAAAAGGGAAAT
This sequence comes from Petrolisthes manimaculis, assembly GCA_034508575.1. Taxonomy (NCBI): domain Eukaryota; kingdom Metazoa; phylum Arthropoda; class Malacostraca; order Decapoda; family Porcellanidae; genus Petrolisthes; species Petrolisthes manimaculis. The sequence continues at coordinate 90,878 of JAWZYT010003979.1, read as the reverse complement.
AATAAAAATAAAGAACCGATTGAAGAAAAAAAAAGAACTTGAAAGAGAAAGAACAATGAATAAATGAAAAGAAGGAAGGAAGAAAGGATGGTTATAGGTTGCTGGTAGGAAAGGAAAAGTGAGTGGTGATGGTGGTGGTCTGAGTGACCTTACCGGGGCCCAGCGAGGTGTGGGGTCAGGCGAGGTTAGCTGGCCAGGTCACGCTCTGATTGTTTAACACTTTTTCTCCCCTACTTACTTCCCATTATATTATATATATATATATTTTTTTTTACCTGTGCTCTTCCTCACTCTATTTTGTTCCCATCTGGGCTCTCCATTTTTCTTTCACTACTTTTTGTTTTAGTTTTTCTATTTTAGTTCCCATCCGCTGTCAAACATTTATTAGATTACTTCCTTTCTCTAATACTACACTCCCCTTTGAAGTTTACCTTTTTCTCAGTCTTGTGAATTTGGTTTATTGACTTATGTTTACTGGTGCCTTTCTTATGAGGATTCCATAGTACACAGTTTTTTTTGTCTCATTATTTTCTACGTCTATTCGTTAGTACTCGTGTTGCTGCTATTCATATGTAATACGTGTTTGTTTTCAGTCATAATTCTTGTTTCTTTCACAGACAAAGGACATCGTAACTCTACAAATGGTGTGTGTATGTGTTCCAGTCAAGAGTTAATAGACATACAGACTTCAATGGTTTAATCCATTTGAATTTTAAATAACAACAACAACAACAACATGTAGCCTTGGTGTAAAATGTTGTATGAAGTAACCATTAGAAAGCGTTGTGTGTCCTGGTAGTGGAGGGGAGAGATGGTGTCCTAAGAGATGAAGTTATATACCGTGTCCGAGTGTTGAGAAAAGTAGTGTCCATTGTATTACCGATAGAAAGATATTGTGATGCAACATCGTGGTGGAATGAGAGGCTGGAATCGAGAGAGAGAGAGAGGGGGGGGAGGTGAGTAGGAAGGGGGAGGTCAACAAGAGGTCAGCAAGAGGAGTACGGTAAATGAAACGAAAAGCCTTTTATTCCTCCCTGTATTGTGTGTGAAGTAGTATTAGCTGACCCTCTACCCTTCCCTCCACTTCCTCCCCTCCATCCTCCACGTGAGAGCTCCATCCACTCCATAACGGGTGTACAGTCGGCGGAAAAAGTCCTGTATCGCCACCTCTGTCAATTCATCAAGTACACTCACGGTCAGAAATTGTGTCCTGCTTCCTTGGCACGATGAATCACAACTATGTCGAACTTTGATGATTCAAATAACTGTGTGTTGTAGTGAGACGCACCTGTGTTCGAACCTTCAAAGCTGGGCTGTGTGCGATTCATTATGGAAGGGGATCGGGACACAACTTTTAACCGCGAGTGTACACTAAGAAAATATAAGCTTCACAGGCTCGTAAACTGAAAAACCATGCAAGAAGTACAAACAATTTCTTTGTTTGTTCTCCTGGATGTAGTAATTCTGTGTTGGCGAATGTATATATTCCCTGATTCGCTTTCATGATTCACTTTTATATTAATCCTTCAAGAAGCGTCGAGTGAAGCTATACAACTTCTGCCGCCGACTGTACAAGATCCCTGTATAAACAAACACGGTCAGTATCAGCGGGTGAAATAAATCTGAATCGACGCGGCGCACCTCTCTAACGGAAAGTAAACAAGAGGAGGATCAAGGCAACGAGGTGTATAGAGAACTGGACTTATTTGGTGGGCCGTCGGGTTTCTTGTAGGGTTCACTTTTATATTGGTTTTCTCCTTACACATATTTGCCTTAGGAACGTTTCTGGTCCTTCTCCATGATCTTTTTTAACACACAATACTGTACATAACTTTCTCTACTTGATATTTCAGGTATTTTTTCTACATCATTATTTTCTCCTTACACATACATACCTTTGGAAAGTTTCTGGTTGTTCTCCATGTACTTAACACGCAATACATAACTTTCTCAACTTGACAGGTAAAGTATTTTTCTACAAAGAAGAAGAAACAGGAGCTGCAAAAAAATTCTGACGACCTCACAGTCAGTGCTACCAGTCAGTGCCTAGATTCCTCCAAAGTATGCCAGAAAACACACCCAGATAAAGAAAAATAATGGTACGTATCCTGTTGCCTGGAATAATTTGGAGGCATCATAATCTCCAAAAATGTCAGAACTATACCCTCCCCTTAACCCACAGTCACATTTTCCCTATACAGTATGTTAGAAGTACCCATGATTACATTCACATACGCCAATTCGCTAAAATTCATCTCATGCATATACTAAACACAGACTTTATCCTGTTCAAAGTAATTTTTCGTTCTCATTTTGTAGTTTATCAATAATGCTTCGATCTGTGTTCTGTTGTTATTATTATTATTATTATTATTATTATTATTATTATTATTATTATTATTATTATTATTATTATTATTATTATTATTATTATTATTATTATTATTATTATTATTATTATTATTATTATTATTATTATTATTATTATTATTATTATTATTATTATTATTATTATTATTATTCACAACATGATGATGACCTCTTATGGATAAAGGCGCTTATGTCTAATATGAATCCTAATCTGAATGAACGTAGATGTGTATCACCTAAACTCCATTAGCACCGAGAATAATTGTTACTAAGAGCCACAGCGTCTGGTGTGTTACAGAGGGCAGTAAACCCCAGCCTGGACACGTAGTACCAGTTCATTTGAGTTTATAAATCAAGTTAGAGAATTTAATTGTGGTTTTATAATACAGTACATCCAGATAGGGGAATGATTTCTTCTGAACGGTTCCTGTATTTGAGAGTGCCAGTTTACCTCCATTAATGATTAGGGGATAGTATAGTGTTGGTAAATTTGGAGCATCTGATTCCTCCAAACTATTTCAAGTAACAGGCCACCATTATTTGTGTTCATATATCCCTGTTTCCTGACACACTTTGGAGGAATTAAGGCACTCCACAGTACCACAAGTGTATTACTCCCTTAACTGATCACTACAGGTGCTAATTTAACCCAAGACTCAGAGGTAAATTGGACTGTATTAGGTAAACGTGTAATCATCGCGTTGTAGGACAGGTTGCTATTGTTTAATTACTAGACGGCTTATCTGTAGCATCATTTAGAAAGCTCAACATTTGATATAGAGTCGGAGCTTAGTAGAGCTACTTTACGTCTGGTCTGTGTCTGTTTAATTTTAAGGGAGGAAGCTGGTGTTGGTAATTCTGGAGCAACTGATTCCTCCATACAATTCCAAGCAACAAAACGCCATTATATTTGTTCATCTGGTCCTGTTTTCTGGCATACTTTAGAGGAATCAAGGCACTCCAATGTAACAAAAGTGAATTACCCCCTTAATTAAGTCTCTCTCAAGGTTTTTGCTCCTCAGTTTTATCGCAAACACACAAAGCCTTACTTACAATTTTATCTCAGGATGCAATAAACTTCCCTAACAGTTACTAATGAAGGCATACACACAGGAGAGAGCAAGAGAACAGGAAATTTGGCACATACGAGCGGCGAGACGTATATATACACTCCAATAAATGACTGACTCGCTATTATATTTACATGTAATGCCCTCTTCTCTATTCAGTGCAGACTCTGACCCAATGAAATATGTATGAACCAAAAAATTACACATACTTTTCCTTCTTCAATCATACACGGTCAATTAAGTTATAAGTTAGTGGAATGTAGAAGGAAGAGATGAACTACTAGACGGCGAAAGTATAACATTAAGATTATTATTATTAACACTTGGGGCTCTTGGGTCACAGAATCTTCCTCCTCGTTGTCAATACTAATAATGAATCCTTTATGGGTGCGTGCCTTTGTTGTGGTTCTTGCGGCCGGTGGGGACTGGTAGGCATAAATCAGTGTTATCATATCATCATCACAAGGTGTTCTCTGAGGCGGCGGCGGCGGTGGTGGCGGCGTGTTTCGAGTCTAAACAGTATTTTTTTTCCCATAGTACTCCCCGTCAGCAAGATCCGACCCGACCGACAACAGGCTTCGGAAACTGGCCGTGTTCACCAACCTTTACGAGCGCCAGATTAGACACCGGGAGGCTGCAACAACAACAACAACAACACCAGGCCAACTTTGCAACGTCAGGCCAACATTGCAAGGCCAAACTAACATTGAAATGCCAGGATAACATTGCAACATCAGGTGAACATTGCAAGGCCAGACCAACATTGAAATGACAGACCAACTTTGCAACGCCAAGCCGATGTTACAACTCCAGGCCAACATTGCAATCTTCAGGTGAACATTGCAACACCAAACCAATATTACAAGACCAGATGAACGTTGCCACGCCAGGAGAAAATTGCAACGCCAGGTGAACATTGCAACCCGACGAAAATTGCAATTGCAGCTGATGATAACACTGCCGAAACTCTCTGCCTTGGGCCAACTTCTGAGCCACACAGGTTTTCATCATATATAATACATGACGGATAAATCTTAAACTATATATCAATTAAATGATAACTTTAATGTGTTGTGACTTAACTGGACTCTTTTATTAATTTTATCATTAATGAATATTCAAAGACCTTTACATTAATAATACTATAATTAAAGGGATAAGATAAAAGGATTAATCTTCTTCAATACTTTCACACTGTCATCCTGAGTGAAATATAACTACCGGTACTTGACTCTTACTAGGCCGAATAAGAGTGAATTATATCCTCCAGTTTAAGGGGGAAGTGCAGTGTTGGTAAATCTGGAGCAATTGATGATTCCTCCAAACTCTTCCAAGCAACAGAACACATTTTTGTTTTTCTGTTCATAAGGTCCTGTTTCCTGGCATACTTTGGAGGAATTATGACTCCAAATGTAACACAATACAAGTGAATTGCCTCATTATGGGGAGAGTATACTTTTGGTACATTTGAGTACCTTGATTCCTCAAAAATATGCTAGGAAACAGAACCAGATAAAAAGTATAATGGTATCCTGTTGCTTGGAATAGTTTGGAGGAATCATTATCTTGAAAAATGTAAACACTATACCCTCCCCTTAATTAACAGTCAGGTACCGACATCTCACACCTACAAGTATATCAATTATCCTTGTACAAAAATGTTTATCATGGCTTCCTTTCCTCTTATCCGTCGTGACTGTACAAAGGTGGAATGCTGAGTTCCTTACTACTTGGATGTTTTTTGTTTGTTTTTTTGTAATAATGTGAGGTTGGGTTCTGTCGTTAAGGGACTCTGTGATGTAGTCAGAAAATTGGAGGTAAATATGTCCTTCAAAAATTGCCACGAAACATACACACCTACTCCTATAGGGAAGGAGCGTGTTTCGTGGCATAGTCAAGAGGAATCAGAAGCCTTCAATTCTGTACACAATCACAGGGGGCTATAAGCAGTGTAAGACCAGCCGAGTCTCCGCATTATAACCTGGTTTATGGCCTGGATGCCGCTACAACCCTCTCACACCTCGGGGTCAACCCAACTCGGGGTCCTTCCCATCCTCGAAAATATGACTGATATTTGCCCTCCTCATGAAGTAAGTATAAAAAATTATAAAAATAAATAAATATAAAGAGAAGAAAATGTGGAAATACCATGCATTTTTGGGGAGCGGGGCACAAGTAATTTTTGTTTTGTTTTGTTAATATATAATATTATTGAGGAAGTTGAGGACTTATTGTCCTCAACTGTGAGATTTAACGATTGAAAAAGGTCTCACAAAGTAAAGAAGCTATCCACATTATGTACAGATTCCATAACCGTGGCGTGTACTATCTCACTCTCTCTCTCCTCAGATCACCAGGAACAATACACCAATACCAACACCACCATCACAGCCTCCCTTCACCACCACACACACACACACACACACACACACCGTCATCCTCATCATCAACACCTCCACACCCCTGCACAAAACGTGATCCCTCCCTTCATCATTACACACAGATATTCATTACAGTCATTATAACACCACACTCGTCACCACCACCACCACCACCACCACCACCACTACCTTCTCCCCTGGCAATCAACAACACTCTCCCAATCTTCAACCCCCTTATTAACACCAACAACACAATTCACTCATTACTTGCCCCCTGTTCGCTGCCTTTCACCTCTGCTCGTCTCTCTCTATAATCCCACTCACTACATTACCACACATAAAGTTTACTGAGCTAAACTAAAATTGGCTAAATGGATGTTGTCACTTTTGGATACCTTGATAATTATGGGTTAGGTTAGTGTATCACATTAATTGGACCTTACCTCCACAACTACAAAAGTATGTACTGTCTCCCTGGAGGGCAAGTGAGTCCTCCAAACTATGCCATAAATACACCACGACTTCAATATACGACTAGAGCATCAGTTTTGTAGCATTGTTCAGAGTGTTACGTTGACTCCAATGCCCCCTCAACAAAAGACCCCCTTAAATAATAACATATCCTTCCCGGTATCTTCAGAGTTTTCCTTTTCTTCTTGTTAATAATGTCTACTCAGTCCAGTTTATGCTTTCAGATAATAAATTTGTCTCTTCTTTAAATCTATACGTTATGGTGGGTAAAAATTAAAGATTAGGTTATATAGGTCTTAAAAAATAGATATGTGTGCTTGAATGCGGTAGTTTATATTAATTTATTCCCTTTAATATGCACACTTCATGCAGTTCATAATTACGAGTTACTACAGGCTATAAGAAACAACATCCACATTTGTTATTGCATGGATGATTTTTTTTATCTAAGTTACATAGTGTTGTGTGGTTGTGGCATCCCTCGTCTCCATTCTTCTAAGGTCTGGTCCATCCTTGTTATCAATACATAATTATCATGGATTCTTCATTATAACACGCAACATTCCTCCATTCCTGTAACATCCCTATGCCGTCTTTCCTTCTATTCTTTCTTTTGTTACATCTTTCAACCTATCATCTTGTATTTCACGTTCTGTCCAGTGTTATATTTCTTTAACGACGAAGTTTATAATATAAGTTTCTTAGTATTGATGAGTGGTACTGAGTAATTACTATAACTACAATTTTGCAGTGCTTGAAGTATGGCATTAGTGGTACTGAACTTAATTAATAGATATTAGATACAAGACTCTTTTCTATCTGAGGCAACAGGCTATCGAGTTATTATTAATTTACAAAGATCTTAAAAATGTCTAAATATCTACTACTACTACAAAATAATATCTACCAGTTAACTATATCCGTGATGTCGTAACGCCTCATATTTTTTTAGGTTCGTACACAAGACTACGAGCCAGAGTTACTCAGATTTATTTTGCTGTAGTCTTCTGGTAGACGGATAAAGGAAGGAGTGAATGAAGAACGGAGGAGGAAGAAGAAGAGGGGATTATATATTTTGCTGTTATACTTTTGCTGGTTGACAGAAGGGGCGGATAAAGAGTGAAGAAAGACTGAAGGAGGAGGAGGAGGAGAAGGGGGCGATTATTTTGCAGAGCGACGAAACCTCCATCAAGCACCCGTTATTATCTCGTGTAACATCCCAACGTCGATTATTACCGTCAGAAGACTATTATAAGCTGCTTCTGTAACACTTGACAGCCGAACATTTTTACTGTGCTACAATCTTTATCTTTTCAGCTTCCCCGAGGATTATTTTAAAGTCTACCAGAATTATCACGTAATAAATATAACTTGTACTCATTGTTTTTTCTTGGCACTTTGACACGGCTTACACACCCTCTCTATACAACTACTCATATAACTTATTTCGTCGAAGGCTTTATAGATAAGTATGTAGTAGTGGCATCACAAATTTAAGGTTGTATATTGTTATTACGGTGATTACTCAGGCTTTGTGAACGAGTCTGTGAGCCCTGCAGGGGGGACGAGGTAAAGTACTAGTGCAGCAGGCGACTATAAATATCCAAAACAGAGTGAAATAATTCCTCTGCTGGTGTGGACTGAAGGAGTCTTGGGTGTATACGTAGGAAACTATACACCAACATAAAACAGATTCCCTACTTGTATGTTGAGGAAGTTTCATGTCTGTCTGTGTTTGTATCTGTCTCTGTCTCTGTCTGTCTCATTCCCTACCTCTCTATCTATACTGAGGAACCTTCAAGTCTATTGGTTTGTCTGTGTCTGTCTGTGTTTGTATCTGTCTGCGTCTATCTGAGTATGTATCTGTCTGTGTATGTCTGGGTTTGTATCTGTCTGTGTCTGTCTGTGTTTGTGCCTGTCTACTTTTGTCTGTGTTTGTATCTGTCTGCGTCTGTCTGTGTTTGCATCTCCATCAATATTCACACTCTATACATACATACATACATACATACATACATACATACATTACATCTCTACTCCTCTTCCTAGCTACTCACCCTCCTTTCCCACACTCTTCGATTCCCTGAAGGTCCTCATTGATTTCTGGCCCCTAAAACACGCCTGGGGGACCTGACTGTGACCGGTGAGTAGAGGGGGGGGGGGGGGGAGGGGGAGGGGGAGGGGGAAGGAGGAAGGGGAAGGGGGAGGGGAGGTGGGGGACAGGAGCCTTTCTGATTTACTATCCAATTCTCCACCTCCTCTGCGTCCGGTAATATATATAAATAAAGGCTTAAACTAACTAACCAATCAACCAACTAACCAACCAACCTTCCCGTGGCATCTTCATAATTCACAGGCTAATAATAAGGACCGATGACCTTTATTTTTTCTCTCTGTGACTCTGTTGCTTAATGTTGTTGTTGTTGTTGTGGTTGTTATTAATGATCTTGTTTTTGCTGTTCTTGTTATTTTTTTTCAGGTCGTGTTATTGCTGTCCATGTTCTGTTATACTGTTTATATCTACTAGTTACGTTGTTGTTGTTGTTGTTGTTGTTATTGTTATTGTTGTTGTTGTTGTTGTTGCTTTAATAATTGTATTGGTTTTCATCGTATGGAGTTGAATCTTACCCCTCATCGTTTCTCTTCGTAACTTCATTATAGCATTTCTAAATACGAATATTTGTCTGTTTGTCTGTGTGTGTGTTTTTTTTCTGTCTTTCTGTCTGCATCTCTCTTTTCTGTGTTATTGTTTTATTTTATCGTTTCCTTTCTGTACACTCCTTAATTATACTTCCTCTGACAACACCCACAAGCCAAGCCTCCCTCCTCTCCCGTTCACTTCCATCCATCATTCTCACCTCTGCAGTCCATTTTCTTCCCTCAATCTATCTCTTTCTCTCTTCCCTGACTCCTCCCTCTCTCAAAAAAATCCTTATCTTTTTTCTCTCCTCCTTCTTCTTCTTCTTCTTCTTCTTCTTCTCCTCTTCCTCCTCCTCCTCCTCCTCCTCTTCTCTGCTCCTCCACCTCCTCCGGTCATCCAAAATTATTTATCTTTTATATTTTCTCTTTCTCCTCTTCCTTTTTGCTCTCCTAATCCGCACACAGCATCCCTCATCATCACTACCTGTCCACCTTTCTCTGACTGTGTGTGTGTGTGTGTGTGTGTGTGTGTGTGTGTGTGTGTGTGTGTGTGTGTGTTAGTATTCATAGCGTTGCACTTTCTCCTTGTCCTTAACCAGTTCCACTCGGGTTGTTGTAGTTTTTAGCCAACTCACTCCTATTGTTTTTGTTTCTGAGCCTCCTATTCCCCCCCCCCTCTCTCTCTCTCTCTCCCTCTCTCTCTCTCTCTCTCTCTCTCTCTCTCTCTCTCTCTCTCTCTCTCTCTGGTAATAAAGGTGTGGAAAGAAAGATTGAGAATAGGTATTACCTGCATGATATATGTTGGTTACTCTCTCTCTCTCTCTCTCTCTCTCTCTCTCTCTCTCTCTCTCTCTCTCTCTCTCTCTAGTCATGCCCCGTTGCCTCTAAGCTTGGGAATTCCCCCACATCTTCTCCTCCTCCTCCTCCTCTTCTTCTTTTTCTCCTCCTCTTCTATTCTGCGTCTCTTCCTCTTCTATTTTAGCTTTCTCTTCTCTTCTCTTCCTCTCCTCCTCATCTTTGCCTTGTACTTTCTTCACATCCTTCTCTCCCCTACATCCCTCCCTCGTTTCATATCCCCCACTATTTATCCTCTCTTCTCTGCCTCTCATATTATACGTCATTATTTTTATTTTTGTATTTAATTTCTCCTCTCGTTTTATTCCACATGTCTTTCCATCCCCTATTTTTCTTCCTCTCTACAACCTCTCATTCTATTCCCCTTTCCTCATACACACACACACACACACACACACACACACACACACACACACACACACACACACACACACACACACATAAATACACACACTGCTGCATGCTCTAGATACAAGCATATACAGGATACATGAATAATATATAGCAACCACCCTCCCTCCCCGCCCCTCACTTAAACATTCGTATCATGTCCGCGAGTGCCAAGCGTGCTACAAACCTACAGCATAGTTACGCAAGATGGTTGAATCAATACACAAAGAAGCGAATCCATGAATGTATAACTAATGTGTGTGTGTCCCTCCTAGCCTTCTTGGGTCTTGTTAAAATTCAGGTAATGGGCCGTATTTTCACACACACACACACATACACACACACACACACACATAAACACATACACTCACACGTAAAGGCACACACGCACGCACGCACACACACACACACACACACACACACACACACACACACACACACACACACACACACACACACACACACACACACACACACACACACACACACACACACACACACACACACACACACACACACACACACACACACACACACACTTGCACATATAAATACACAAACACACACACAAGAACAAAACCCCACTCTCTCACAAATACCCACACGCAATAACAAAACCACACACTCACAAGAACACACACACACACACACACACACACACACACACACACACACACTCACACACACACATGCCAGCTGACAAACGAGATCCTTCCTGCAGGTTTACGAGTTCCTGGAAGATAACTATTTAGAGTGACATTAATAATATTTTACTTTCTCTGGCCTCCACATTTTTCTCGTTTCACTGTTCACTTAAGTCCCTCTGTTTATTCCTTTTCACTTCACACCACTCAGGACTTCTTACCACTTCACACGTTCATCGTCTTGTCACCATCCTGTCACCATCTTTTCACCATTTTGTCACTATACTCTCACTGTTACATTTCCCTCTTTCAACTTCACACATTCACCATCCATCTCGTTACTTTATATTATACTCCATTCTTGGCTAGTCTTTACGTGTTACAATCCCTTCCCTGCTGTTCATATTAATACTAAACTTTCCTTCCCTTTCAATACGCATTCTCACCACATTCACATCTCTTTATTCCCAAGTCCTTCTCTCTCAATCCACGTTCCCTTCTTCTTCAGTCCACATTTGCTTCTTTTCATCTTGTATTGTCACTCCACTTTACTGTACTTTACTCCATATTCCCTTCACTTCACTCCACAATCCCTTCTGTCCACACTTAAGTATCATGTATAACTCCACTTCGTCATATCTGTAACATCTCATCTCTCTCTTTCTCGTCTGTCTGTCTGTCTCTGCCTGTCTGTCTCTTTCTGTCTGTCTCTTTCTGTCTGTCTCTGTCTGTCTTTTTCTGTATGTCTGTCTCTCTTTGTCTGTCTGTTTCTGCCTGTCTGTCTCTTTCCGTCTGTGTCTGTCTGTCTGTCTGTGTCTGTCTCTGCCACCCGTCCCTTGCCCTACTCTGGCTGCTTGTGTGCTTTCACCTGGTCAGCTTGCCTTTTAGGGTGCTGTCCAGTTCTTGCTGTCCTCAACCTCACTCACTACCTACCTTACTTTTTTTTGTCATACTTGCCTCACTTACCCACTGTTTGTCTGTCTTTCTATTACTTCTATCTCACCATCCTTACTGCCTCTTAGTCTGCTCAACACGCATTAATTTTAACCTTACTGATGCCCCGCTGCACTGACTCACTCACACACTGTTTATTTATCTACCAATGACTCCTACCTCCCTCACCATCATCACTGCTTTGGTCCCGTTACCCTTGATAATTTATTCTCTTTTTTTCTCGCTAGAGCCTCGTATGTTGTCCTCTCTCACCGCCAGACTGTTTTTCTCCTTTTCCTCACCACACCTTCCCCTCTTTTTTCTGTCCATCCTTCGCTCCCATTAATCACTGTCCACTATACGTAATTTCCTTAGTCAATATTACAACCTTGCAACCTCACCATATCTCCTATTTACTCACACACACACACACACACACACACACACATCCTTCATCACCCTTCTCTCTCTCTATCCTCACTCCCATTCACTTGTCTCACTCTTCTTCATTTCTTCACGTTCTTCCTTCCTCTTTGCCTCTCTTCCCAACAGACTGACTGACTGGCTGGCTGACTGACTGGCTGACTGGCTGACTGACTGACTGGCTGACTGGCTGAGGCCCCTGGTGTTCCAACTATGCCAACTCTTCATGTATAATTCCACTGGCCATTTACTTAGCATTTTATTGTTACACCACCAAACATTATCATTCTTATATCAACTTCATTTTTTTATGTCTTATGTTTTATTTCCTTCATGCAGCCAGTCAACCAGCACACGAGTTGGGTTTGGTTCTTCCCATCTTTGTCTGTTTGTGTGTATTTGTGTGTTTATGTGTGTGTGTTTATGTATATGTGTATGTGTTTGTGTATGTATGTATGTGTGTGTGTGTTTGTGTATGTGTATGTGTGTTTGTGTATGTGTATGTGTGTATGTATGTGTGTGAGTTCTCTCTCCCACTCTTTCTACTACTCTCTATAAACCAGTTATTCTATTTAACTACTTTAATAATATTACTTATTATTTATATTATGTCCTTCCTTAAATAATTTTAAATTACAATATCAGCTAATCATAATCCAATTTCCACACATTATCCCTGGAGTATTAATTTTATCCTTTGTATTCCTAATGTTATTATGAATACACTAACAACAACAACACAACAACAACACAACAAGAACACAACAACACAACAACACAACATCAGCAACAACAACAATAAACAACGACTCATGATACCTATTAATAAATGAGCAACAAGATGAGAGTCCGTGTCCTGGTCCAGATCAACAGACCACCTTCACTGAGAATGATTTGTGAGGTTGCCAGTGTGGGTTACATACACCGATATCTGACCACCACTAAAATACAGCTCGCCGGGTTGTTTGTGCATGATTTACTGCCGCCCCCTTCTTGTGTTTCTCTCCCAGGGGGGTAGTTGTACTGTAAGGGCCAGCCTGGGTTCTAGGACTGACCCTATCTATCTATCTATCTATCTATCTATCTATCCTTCCTTCCTTACTTACTTCCTTCCTTATCGTCTTATTGTGTTCGTGTGTGTGTCTGCTTTGTGCTGTCATCTTCGAATTCTTAATCTTTTTCTTCGTCTTCTAAACTTTCTAGATTCCTTTCCATTTTCTCCCTCCTCCTCCTCCTCTCTCTATTCCTCCTTCTACTTCATTTTCTTTGTCTCCTTCACTGCTCCTTCTCTCTAATCTCTCCCCCCTCCTCTCTCTTTTTTTTTCTCTCTCCTTGTTTATCGGTCCATCTGCCTCTGTGTCCCTTCACTTTACTTTCGCTGTCAAGACCACTTGTCCCTTCACTGCATTCTTCTCTCTCTCTCTCTCTCTCTCTCTCTCTCTCTCTCTCTCTCTCTCTCTCTCTCTCTCTCTCTCTCTCTCTCTCTCTCTCTAATTACTCCTTTACTAGTTCTCCCTCTGTATCGTGTGGGTGTGGTTTCTCTATTAGGGAGACTAGAGATGGTTGAGTGTGATATTATATAAATAGGGAGCACTAATTGAGCAGTCAGCACACGACCTGAGACCACCTTGCCCTGCCATCTACTCCACACACTACTATACCTCGCATGCAGGCAGAGTTGTGGCTAGGTAAGGGAGGAGAGAAGCAGAGAAGGGAAGAGGGAAGCAGGCAATGGAGGAGGGAAGCAGAGAAGGGAGGAGGGAAGCAGACAAGGGACGAAGGAAGCAGGCAACGGAGGAGGGAGGGAAGCAGAGAAGGGAGGAGGGAAGCAGAGAAGGGAGGAGGGAAGCAGACAAGGGAGAAGGGAGGGAAGCAGGCAAGGGAGGAGGGAAGCAGGGAAGGAAGGTAGGCAAGTAGGTAGGTAAGGAGACAGATCTGCAAGTAAGCAGGTATAGGAAGACAGACAGAGCGATAAGTAGAAATATGATAACATGTTATAACTACGAATTGGGCCCGTTATTTTTGGGCAATATAGCTGGTGAAACACTAGTGCTTTAATTATTTGAAGACAAAATAAAAACTGATATATTTTTCCACATACATATTATTTCTCCTTCATTTTTTTTTTTCATCATCCTTCTTCATTCAAGATCCTCCCAAACCTCTTCTTATTCATATCAGCATTTCCTAATACTGTATCAAGGGTCGTCTTTATTCCCATTACTTCCCTTCCTACTTACACCCACTACCTGTTCACTGATGATAATGATGATGACTTAATAGACCCGATGTTGCAGGGTAGATTACATTCTTTCAAGGAAGGAACGGAGAGATGTTGTTGTCAATTGAATCTTCACCTCAAATCTGTAATAGCATTAGTTCAAAATTCGGCATAACCAACTATTCAAATTATACGTTAATATCAAATTAAAATAAGTATCATCAACAAATTATAAATACCCGGTAGATAGTCTAGTTGTGTTAGTAAATAATCATGATCAAAGTGCCTCACTAATCACCTCACCAGCATTTGTTACCCATAGCAAAAGATGTAATTCCTACAACACACATTAGTTATAAGTTCCCTGAAGGCTTGTTAATATTTATGTAAAGAGCAGGACAGCCAACGGCAGGTATGACTGTATGTAACAGACGACTAAAATATAATTCTTTTATTATTGTTGGTAAATTGGAAGGTCTGTGATTCCTCCAAACTATGCCATGAAACAGCAAATCCTCTATTAGTACCATTGAGAGTATCTGTTTGTTTGTTTTCTGGTATTGTTAGGAGGAATCAGTAGCCTTCCAAATTGTTTACCAACAAGAAAATCTTCCCTTAATTAATGTATGAATATGGACCAATCATTTTATGAACCCGTAGATCAACTTTATTCCAATCACCAATACAAAATGAACAATCCTTTATACATCATGAGACCAATCCTATCTCAATAACCAATCCAAGGTGACCAATCATGCGCTTTAAATTGGCGAATCATGCCTAGACCCTTCCAGCCAGATGAGGATTATAACTACCAACCTGTCTGAATCAACCCTCAAGGCAGGTTAAGTTAATGACCCACAATCAACATGGGGTTTTACACGTTCTTGCTCAGCCTCACCAAATTTACGATAACTAAGATCAGGGAAGGGGAACAGTGGTGGGAAGGGATCGGTGGTGGGAAGGGAAGGGAAGGGGAACGGTGATGGGAAGGGAAGGGAAGGGAAACGGTGGTGGGAAGGAAAGGGGAATGGTGGTGGGAAGGGGAATGAAGGAGGAAGGAAAACACTGGTGGGGAACGGTGAAGAGAAACAGTGGAGGGAAACAGTGGCTGAGGGGAACGAAGGAGGAAGGGGAACGGTGGTGGGAAGGGGAACAGTGGTGGAAAGAAACAGTGGTTGAGGGGAACGGTGGTGGGAAGAGGAACAGTGGGTGGAGGGGAAGGAGGGAGTGGAAGGGAACAAAGAGAGAGTGAGAGATACTATCAAGATTGGAATGAGATTGAGCTAAAGTATACGGAGAAGTGGAAGTGATGTCTGATAATCTTGATGGAAGTATACTCGTAAGATGATGGACTCCCAGAAGATCAATATACGAGATACGAGTCATACAGGTGTTAGAAGCCAGCAGGTAGGCAAGCAGGCAAGAAAGTAGGCAGGCAAGCAGGCCGAGAGACAAGAGTGTGTATCTATAGAGTAACCCTTTACATTTGAAGTGATATCACCTCACCATACAATATTGTCTGGTGTTAGCCGAAATATAATTCTGAACGTGTTATAAGATGGTAAGTGGCTTATTTAATATTAGGAGATGAACATCGATTTGTTACAATTATATATGGACTTCTGATTTAAGTTAGTTTTATACAGGGAAAGGCATCACCATTAGCGAGAGGAATACTAAGGGTACTATTTCTTTACTCTTGCAACTTTACTGATACATTTTTAGATTTTATGATAAGGAAGAAAATTACCGCATGCTATAATTACCCAAACATGAACATCTTGAATTATCATTGTAAAAAAACTGTAATAACAACCTTACAAGTATGAATTTGGTATCAGGAAAACATTCTACTCTAAACAATTGACCTGGAGAGAGAGAAAGAGAGAGAGAGAGAAAGAGAAAGAGAAAGAAAAAGAGAGAAAGAGAAAAAGAGAAAGAGAGAAAGAGAGAGAAAGATAGAAAGAGAGAGAGAGAGAGAGAGAGAGAGAGGTAAAGGTAGTTATAGGGTCAAGCATGCGTCACCCGTGCGCGAGATGCTTGTGTTGACGGTGTTGCGTAAGTTTATCGATTGTGGTGTCGCCGTTGCGTAACTTTAGCGGTCCGAAGATTAAATTGGTAGCTGCCTTTGTCCTGCACTCGATTAATTTAAGATAAAGCTGATATTAGTCTAGATTATCGATAACCCTCGTTGAAAGTAAAAAAAAAAAATTGGAATATAAAAAAATAGGAGTATAGTAATGAGGTGTACTAAATTATAGTTTGATTACAGGGCAAGTGTTTCCTCCAAGCAATTCGACATACTGTAATGATAATAATAATACATCTCCCTACTGTGGTTGTCTGTTGAGGGGTGTGTGTTACAGCGTTGGTAAATCTGAGCAGGTGATTCCTCCAACGTATTCAAAGCAACAGGAAACACCATTAGTTTTGTTCATATGGTCCAGTTTCATGGCATACTTTGAAAGACTCGAGGTGTTCTAATGTATCAAAAGTGTATTACTCCCTCAAGTTTGCCCAGGGAGACTAACTTTTTTCTCTGTGAATACTAGCCATCCCCAACAGGGTTAAAATAAAAATTGTAGTAGGATCTGGTCACTTTCCAGTAGATTTAATAATGTCTGGCCACATGGATTAAAACTACTCTTGAGATGTAATGCAATCGGAGGCTCTTAGCTCTTCCATGTTAAAAAAAATATATATATATATATATAAATAGATTTTAAAATGTCTTTCTTCTTTGTTTCTTATTAACCGGATACGTAAGTACTCTTGATAAAATTGAGGGCTACTGATTCCTCCAAACAATGCCACAAAATAGATTCCCCATTAAAGCAATATTGAGGTCGTCTGTTCACTGGCGTAGTTTGGAGGAATTAATAGTCCTTCAATTTACCACCGAGTCCCTCCTCTGAAGTGATTCATCAGTAGTTGTCAGTGAGAAAGTTAGTGGGTTTTTAATTCCTCCAACCTATGGTACATAACAAATCACATACTGAGGTAGTCTGTCTACTTTCTGACATAGTTGGAGAAGTCAGTAACACTATAATTCGACAAACTTCAGGTCAACCAAGTCCGCAAGTTCACTCATCAACATTTTACTTATAACCTCATCAGCATCTTACTCCTAAACAAACCTAACGGAAACGTCTTTGGAAAAATCAAAGTGCTCCAATGTACCAAAAATATACTACCTCTTACTTAAAGCTATTTATATTTCCTCTTAAAATCTCCTCTCCCTGGCTGCAGACTGTGTTGTGTGTGTGTGTGTGTGTGTGTGTGTGTGTGTGTGTGTGTGTGTGTGTGCATAGCCGAGGCGTGACCTTGTTGTCCCTCCCTGGCAGATGCTCATGTTTTGGTACCCTAGTGGGTTGTAGTTTTTGTGAGACCCCAACACGTGTCACACACCACCACCACCTTCACCACCACCACCACCACCACCATTCACTTGTGTGCTAATATTATCAACCTTACTCTGACTCACTCTCACTCATCATTTGTTTTATTTTGTCGATGTAACAATTCTGCGGTGTTCATGGTTGACAGATTATGGCTACATTTGAATACCAAGTGGACAAAAAAATAAGCCTAACTCATTTTCCAATAATAATTCAACTTCAATAAGACAGTACACTATATGCAACTCCAACAAAACCTACAATCATCATACAAAACATCACTAATAATACCACCTCAAACCTTTCACTAACATACTGTATCAATTTATCATTCAATAGTATAATTATAAACAAAATACAACTAGGAAGGAAGGAAGGAAGGAAGGACAGGTGTACGGATGACTGGGTTTGTAGTTCGTCTGGCGTCGTTTTGTTTACTTATTCAGGCAGTGGAAAATTCTCTGTTGACTGTCGTGCTTCCTGTAGTGTAGTTTTTGTCATGTGTTGTTGTAACCTTTCAGTCCTCCTCCTCCTCCTCCTCCTCCCTTCCTTCTCCTTCTCCTTCTCCTCCTCCTCCTCCTCCTCCTCCTCCATCTCCTCTTCCTCCTCCTCCTCCTCTTCATCATCATCTTACTCTTCTTCCTTCCCCCTCTTCCCAATCCTCAACCCATTACTTTTCTTCCCAGCCCCTCCCTCTCCTATTCTTCCTTTCCCTCCTCTTTGCTCTTCTTCCTTCTTCCTCCTCCTCCTCTTCCTTTTTCTTCACCTTCATCTAAAACACCTCGTAATCTTTCTATACTTGTTCCAGCTGGCTTCATATCTATCTTAGTTAGACTTAGTATCTCCTTCCTTTCTTCATTTCCATCCCCCTGCTTTCTTTTGTATATAACTTCCTTCCTCTCTCCTTAACCCCCCCCCCCCCTAACTCCGTCTCTCCTCCCTTCACTCCACCCTTCCATCCCTTTCTCTATCTTGCCTCCATCCACCCATCCACTCTCCTTTCCTCCTCTCTCCTTCTCTCCACCATCTCTCCATCCTTCCATCCCTTTCTCCATCTTCCCTGCACCACTTTCCTATCCTCCTTCCTTCTTTCTCCTTCTCTCCACCCTTCCATCCCTTTCTCCATCTTCCCCCCTCCACTTTCCTCCCCTCCCTCCCACTCCTCTCCATGCACCACCATCCCAGACAACTTTCCCAAGCGTACCAAACCCACCACCACCACCACACACCCTTCCCTCATCCAGTTTTTCCCCAGATCAATTGAACAGTTTGGAGTATAATAATATTTTCATCCTTCCATTAGACTTTCTCCACTTCTTCTCCTCCTCCTCTTCTTACTTCTACCACAACTAGTCTTCTTCATCCTCCTCTTCCTAACAAATCAAACTCCTTTTTTTTTCTTCCACCCATTCCTCTCCCACCAAACTCGTATTCTTTCTCTTCCTACTCCTCCTCCTCCTCCTCTTCGCCCTACCCACACCAAATCCTTTTCTACCTCCCCCTCCTCCTCCATCTTCTTCTTCTTCTCCTCCTCCTCCCCTTCTCCTTCTCCTCCTCCTCTTCCCCCTACCCCAACCAAACTCTTTTTCTACCTCCCCCTCTTCCTACTTCTCCTCCTCCTCCTCCTCCTCTTCATCCTTCTCATTATCACATTCCTTCTCTCGTGGTGGTGTCTCCAGTCTTTTCTCTTTGTTTACATCTTTCCATTTTTCCTTTTTAATTCTCATCAGGTCATTTTATTATTTTTATTATACGCTTCTCTTCTTCTTCTTCCTATTCTTCTGTCCGTCTGCTTCAGCTTACAATTATTATATATAAATATCATTATCATTATTATAAATTATTATTATTATTAGTATTAGTATTAGTATTAGTATCATTATTATTATTATTATTATTATTATTATTATTATTATTATTATTATTATTATTATTATTATTATTATTTCTATTATTATTACTCTTACTATCACTATCATTATTACTATTATTATTATTATCATTATTATTATAATGATTTTCTGGTAATATCCTTTTCCTCCTTCATTTTCTTCCTTCTCTGCCTCCCTTATTTCCTTCCACACCCAATTTCCACTTCCCTTCCCCTCATCACCTTAAGCCTATATAAAATTTCTAGATCAAAACATACACACATACATACATACATACACACACACCATGCATCAGTCTTGCCGCCATCTCAAACTTTCTTCTCCCTTTCCCCCCTGAACCAACCAACCTCTTTCAATATTTTTTCCCTCTTCCACTAAAGCCTGTTCCTTCCACTTACCTCCACCACCACCACCACCACCACCACCAAAGTTTATTTTTCCTCCTTTTCAAACTCCACTTCCTCCACCACTTGTACAGTACCTCCTCCTCCTCCAATCCCTTCTCTTCCTCCTCCACCAATCCCTCCTCCTCCTCCTCCACCACCACTTGTATCTCCTCCTCCTCTTTCTCCACCAATCCCTCCTCTTCCTCCTCCACCAATCCCTCCTCCTCCTTCTCCACCAATCCCTCCTCCTCCTCCACTAATCCCTCCTCCTCCTCCTCCTCCTACTTCTCCTCTTCCTCCACCTACTCCTATTCTACTCCCACTTTGCCCACCATTATCACATCAATTTTCTTTTAATCTTGAATCTCAGTTTTTACTTTATCATTTCCGATACTACAATTACTTTCACTCTATCTATTACCCTGAGAAGACTATTGGCACCCTATCAACCTCTCCCGTCCTCACAATCACGGTCATTTTCCCTCTTATCTCGTATCCTCTAACGCTGTGCCCCATTCTCTCCTTTACCAAACTTTATCATCATTTAATCTTTACACTCTTATATATATATATATTCTCTATTATATATTACTCTCTCTCTCTCTCTCTCTCTCTCTCTCTCTCTCTCTCTCTCTCTCTCTCTCTCTCTCTCTCTCTCTCTCTCTCTCTAGGATCAGTTGCTTTATATTTTTTTCACCTCAACTAAGCTGTCAAAAATGTCAAGAGATTTTCAGGACAGGCAATCTTGTGTGTGTGTGTGTGTGTGTGTGTGTGTGTGTTTGCGTATGTGTGTGTATGTGTGTGTGTGTGTGTGTATTTTATTTGTGCATTATTTGTGTGTGTTTGTGTATGTGTGTGTATTTTATGTGTGCATTATTTGTGTGTGTATGTGTGTGTGTGATACAGAATAGAGGCTAGTGTGAGGGTCGTGTGACAGTAGTATGGTGGTAGGACAGTATGACAGTAGAGTTGTGTGTGGATAAGTTTGGTACCTGTAAGTGTATAGTAGTGTGGTATGGCTACAAACAAACAAACAATACTGTAGTGAGAGTATAGTGAGTGTGAGTATAGTGAGTGTGAGTATAGTGAGTGTGAGTATAGTGAGTGTGAGTGTAGTGAGTGTGAGTGTAATGAGTGTGTGAGTGTAGTGCAGTGTGAGGATAGTGGTATGTAAGTTAGTGTGAGAGTAGTGAGTGTAGTGAATGTGAGTGTAGTGAATGTGTGAGTGTAGTGTGAGTGTAGTGTAGTGTAGACAGTGTGAGGTTAATATTACACCAGTACTGCGTAGTTTGGTAGCGGTACAGACAACAAGGAAAGAAACCATACACTGACAAACCTAATACACCATCATCAACACCATACCATCAACACAACCACTAATATAACCTACACAACCACAACACTCCCTCACTTACTACCATACGTCACGTCACGTCACAGTCAGATGGTTGCTGTTTATGTGTGTGTGTGTGTGTGTATGTTTGTTTTGTTGTGAGTGTGTGTGAGTGTTTGTGTTTGTTTGTGCGTGTGTGTGTGTGTGTGTGTGTCTGTGTGTGTGTGTTTGTTTGTGAGTGTGTTTGTGTGTGTGTTTTTTTTTAACTCCACCGAAAAAAAAAATATTCCCTTTAATTGAAGCCTGTGGCCTCAACTTATCGAATGAAATTATTATCCAATCGTACGAGGAATCTTTTATATATTAATTAGTTTTACCAGGTTAATTAAAGATATTAATTCATAATGTGAATACTCAAACTTCTGTCTTAATTAAACCTTTCTAACTTTAGATTTTAATATATTCCATTTTACACAAGCTTTACACACAAAAAACTATTATTATCTTTATCCTTCTCTGCTCACATGCCGTGGAAAGAAGGTTAAAAATTACTCGGGAAAGAGGAACGAGAGTAATCCATTCGTCAACGTCGTGCAGACTTTCTAAACCGGACATATTTGTAAAGAAAAAATAATGTACATATTTGGGGGTTGCTCAAGGTAGTGAGTGGGGGAAAAAATATCAGCTGGTAGTGGGCGCTGTGTCTGGCGGTGTGTGGCAACTATGTGTATATATATTTTCGTTCAACAGGTGTTCATATGAGACTTGGTGGCTTCTGATTCCTCCTGAATATGCCACAAAACAACTCCTTCAATAGGGGGCGGTGTTTCGTGGCAATGTTTGAAGGACTTGCTAACCTCCAATTTTCTGACTGCATCATCTAAACATTTCCTATCATTCACCTAATTAATTTTTCTTTCTATGGCGTGATAAAGGGAGGATTATAAATGCACTGGTATGGTTGAAGGGAAAGGTAGGATGTGGAATAAATGAGTGATGTGTGAGTACGTGAGTTATGAGTTGAGGTGTGTGTGTATGTGTGTGTTTGAGGGGAAGGCTGGGATGTGGTATAAATGAGTGACGTGTGAGTGAGTGAGTAATGAGATGAGATGAGGTGTGTATGTGTGTGTGTGTGTGTGTTGTGGTGGTGGTGGTGTGTGGTAAGGAGAGTTGTCCCAGGAGTCAGTGACCAGTTGCTATATAGGATGTTCGTGTTTTTCCCCTTCTTCCTCCTTCTGTCTTCCTGCTCTTACGTCTCTCTCTCTCTCTCTCTCTTCTCTCTCTCTCTCTCTCTGCATTTATCCACACATATATTATAAATAAAACGATGCAATAATCCAATTGTTGGTGTTCAATATTAATCAACACTACAGTAACTATTAAAAATGTATTGTGTTGTGAGGTACTCGTATACAAATGTGAAGTGGCACAAAAAATATTTATCAACACTATTAAAAATGCATGGTGTTGTGAGGTGCTCGTATATAAATGTAAGGCGGTACACAAAATATTTATCAACACTTAATATTAAAGACGTATGGTGTTGTTGTGAGATGCTCGTATATAAATGTAAAGTGCTACACAAAATATTTATCAACACTAAATATTAAAGATGTATGGTGTTGCTGCGAGGTGGTCGTATACAAACACCGTAACTACCCCGACCCTCTATGTTGATCACCGTCACACTCTGAGCCTGAGGCGAGTTTTAATAGCCTGCTATACTGAGATAATGGAACCTCTGCATCATTCAGATTAATAGTTCGTTCGTTAGTTAGTTAGTTAGTTAGTTGCCTTCTACACTAAGTCTTGTAACCTTAGTGTACCATATTTTTTTTATTTTTTTTTACCGACCAACCTATATACGAAAGTTAAAAGATGAAAAGTTTATTCCACTCTGGCCAGTTAGTTACAAATGTTGGGATTCGAACCGACAGCCTACCTACCTTCCTATATGTATACCTACGTACCTATCTACCTACCTACCTACCTACCAAAGCCAAGAAATCTCTCGGCTTGTCTACCTACCTACCAACCATGTGGAGAGTTCTGAGGCAGTGGGAAGGAACTCCGGTGCCTTATGGAGTGCTGTCTGTCGGTCGATGGGAAGAGGTAAGGAAGGAAGGAAGGAAGGAAGGAAGAGACGGTGGGAAAAGAGATTGACCATTATTATAGGTAAGGAAAGATACTTGTGGTAGAGAGGTTGGAACTCATATATTGTGTGTGTGTGTGTGTGTGTGTGTCTCTCTCTCTCTCTCTCTCTCTCTCTCTCTCTCCTGTTTTTAATGTGCGTGTGCGTGTGTGGGGGTGGGGGGGGGGGCGGGGGGGGGGGGTCTGTGTGTCTGTGTGTGTGTGTGTGTGTGTGTGTGTCTGTGTGTGTGTGTGTCTGTGTGTGTGTGTGTGTGTGTGTGTCTGTGTGTGTGTGTGTGTGTCTGTGTGTGTGTGTGTCTGTGTGTGTGTGTCTCTGTGTGTGTGTGTCTCTGTGTGTGTGTGTCTCTCTGTGTGTGTGTGTGTGTGTGTGTGTATGTGTGTGTGCGTGTGTGTGTGTGTGTGTGTGTGTGTCTCTCTCTCTCTCTCTCTCTCTCTCTCTCTCTCTCTCTCTCTCTCTCTCTCTCTCTCTCTCTCTCTCTCTCTCTCTCTCTCCAGTTTTTAATGCGGAAGTAAGCGTCAAATAAAAAACAATTACCCCGAATGAAAATGGGAAGAGGAAGGATAGGAAAAGGGAACGTGGAGGCGTAACTCAGGGATTAAATAAATGACGTACCTACAGATAAATGGGTAAACAAGGCCCGAGAGAGAAAGAGAAGGTGAGAAGAGTTAAGGAGTGATAAACGAGAAAAATATCGAAATGAAAGAGAGGCACAGTATGATAACCGGAGGCAGAAGAGAAGAGAAGAGAAGAGAAGAGAAGAGATACACAGGATAATAAGGAGAATGGAAAGAGAGAAGGAGACAGAGGGAAGGAGACGGAGAGGAGGAACCACAGAAAGAGTGTTAATTAAATGACCATGGGAAAGGAAGAAGAATGGAAAGTAAAGAGAGGAAATGATAGGAAAAGATAATGGACTGGGAAAGTAGGAGAGGGAGAAAATAATGAGAGTGAACGAAGGAGAGGGGAAAGAGTATGAAATGAGATGAAAGGGATGGAAGAAGAGAAGGAGGAATGTATGTGGAGGAAGAGAGGTGATGATGGGGATGATGAGGGAGAGAGAAAGGAGATTGAGAAAGAGGATGAGGAAGGGAGGAAGAGGGAGAGGAGAAAATATGGAGACAGAAGGGGGAGGAGAAAAGATGGAGAAAGAGGGGAGAGGGAAAAGCATAAAAGATGGAGAAATAGGGGAGAGAAGAAAAGATGGAGAAAGAGGGAGAGGAAAAAAGATAAAGGAAAAGGTGGAGACGAAAAAAGATAAAGGAAGAGGAATGAGAGAGGACAATTACCACAGGAATGCGTCGTCAGGTGTCACACAACGTTACCTGTTCTTCCTTACCGTACGTACTCTTATATACTCCACCTCACTCCAACACCAATACACTCACTCTTACTCCACCTCACTCCAACACTAATACACTCACTCCAACACCAATACACTCACTCTTACTCCACCTCACCCCAACACCAATACACTCACTCCAACACCAATACACTCACTCTTACTCCACCCCACTCCAACACCAATACACTCACTCTTACTCCACCTCACCCCAACACCAATACACCCACTCTTACTCCACCTCACCCCAACACCAATACACTCACTCTTACTCCACCTCACCCCAACACCAATACACTCACTCTTACTCCACCTCACCCCAACACCAATACACTCTAGTATGCTATTGGTCTTGTCTCATCCCACAGTCCCAAACTCCCGACCCCTTACCTCCATAGCCCATTTAATCTACCCTTCCTTCCTTTCCCTTTTCTTTCTACCATTCCTCACTCACCCCAACCTTGCTCTTTTCAATCAATTAATCTCCCCTCCCTTCCATTCCTTCCCTCCACTTCCCACTCACCCTCGCTCGTACTTTTAATCGTCTCTCTCCCTCCCCACTCACTCACACCAACACTTACCAACTTCACCCTTTTACTCGTCCCTCTCTTTCCCCCTCCTCACAACCGGTACCACCCTCACCCTTCCATGTACTCAACCCCTACTACGTAATCATCCTATAAACAGCTGGTCGGGGTGTATGAGGGGTGAAGGTGAGTGCTAAGGACCGTGTTATGTGAGGGCCAAGGACCGTGTTATGCCAAAGTTTTCTAGCTCTGGGACACGTACATTTGGCTCCACTCCCGCGTTTCTCACCTCGCGTTGCCAATGTTGGGCCAGTCTGAAATTCGAATCCCGATCCACAAGTTAAAAAATTCGAAACATTCATATCCTTAGAGTGAAAATTTGAATTGAATTTCTGACTAGTCCAACATTGGCAACAACGGAAAAACGCGGGAGTGGAGCCAACTGTACAGGTAAAGCGATCAGTATCCCCTCAAAACACACTCCAGTTATTCAATTATTTACTCACACAGATCCGTGCAGACAAACATGAACAAGTTAATCCATTAAGGAATCATACTTAGCCTAACTCAACCCAACCATGCATAATATATCCTATAAACCAATTCATACCCAACGTTGTCCTAATGTAACCTAACCTAACCTAACCTAACGTGACATATACACTACTAACCAATCAAGAGGGATAAACACACCTGAGCCTAAAATAATGATGTAGTCAGACTCTCTTAACAATAATGTAAAGCCACTGTATCCTGACAGAGCTGGTAAATATAAAGACGTCTGTGTTCCAGTTTCCTCAGCCAGTATACTCGTGATATATAATTTCTGACAAGGAGGTCGACGAGTTCTACGTCCTCTTTCATCCAGACCTCAATTTCATATTATATATATATATAAAACTATATTAGTGACTACTTTAATGGTCAATATATACAACTAATTATATGCATTTCCAGATCTATACTTAAATATATAAATTAATAATATGGCCTACGTCTGGCCATGACTTGGTGTAATATTCCCTGGTCAATAATTATGTATCACGAGTGTACCACCACCACACGGACGATACAGACAGACAGACAGACAGACAGACAGATAGACAGACAGACAGACAGGCAGACAGACAGACAGACAGACAGACAGACAGACAGACAGACAGACAGACAGACAGACAGACAGACAGACAGACAGACAGACAGACAGACAGACAGATAGACAGGCAGACAGAGAGACAGGGTTGTACGGAAGTAAGTTTGTTGGTCCTGGGAAGGTGGTCATGGAGTTGTCTGCTGGTCGTGTATGGTAGTTATAATACATTCCATTTTAACTTGGCTCTCTTATCAATTAAACTTTACTATTTAACTTGGCTCCCTTATTCAACTCCCATATTCAACTTAACTCCATCATTTAACTCCCTTATATAACTTAACTACTTTATTTTCCTATGGATACTCCCCACACATTCTCCATCTATTTTTTATATCATGTTTTTTTGTTTTTTTGTCTTTTTTTTAGGTCTCGGCGTTATTACCTGCGCATTCGTGGGTAATTACCGCTGCAAGTCATCCTCCCTAGCGGTTCCCACATTTTTAATTACCACTCCTCCTCCGGGGCAGGTTATACTGTATTTGCTTGGCTGAATACACTAACTTTTTTTTTATATGAATTACGCAGCCCCGTCATGTAACAACGCTAGTCAGTGGCTGATACCTACAACATTCCAGAGATGGTTGGGAATTGTACCGAAGGCAAATGAAAAACTGGAACTCATTATCTTTCCACTTTGATTAAATTGTACGTGTGTCTGTTTTACACTGTGTTCATGTACGTAATTATGAAAACATTAATTGATTTACATTTTTACATTCCATGCATTAAGATATATAAATTATGTGCAGGATATAATAATTATGATACTATGAATATAAGGAGACAAATATTGTGGGTTAAAATAAAAGTTAAGAAATGATGATTGTGTGAAGGAGGGAGGAAGGAGGAGATAAAGATGAGAGCACACGAGAAAGAAGGAATGAGGAAGAAAGGAGGAATGAGGAAGAAAGTCTGTGATAGAGGAAGGGAAGGAGGAAGGATCGTGATAAAAGGGGAATGAGGGAGGATAATAGAAGGTAGGTGATAAAGGGAGGAAAGCGTGTAGGGGAAGGAGGAATGAAGAGGAAAACATGCAAAATAAAGGAGTAATGAGGGAGGGCAAGAGGAAGTAAAGGAGTACGGTAATGAGGGAGGGATAGAGAGAGAGAGAGGGTGGGAGGAAGAGAGAGAGAGGGAGGGAAGAAGAAAGGAAGGAAGGAAGGGAGGGAGGAAAAGAAAAAGAAAGGAAGGGAGGGAGGAAGAAGGGGAGGGAGGAAGAAAGGGAGGAAGGGAGGGAGGAAGAAAGGGAGGAAGGGAGGGAGGAAGAGAAGAAGGAAGGGAGGGATGAAGAAAAAAAGAAAGGAAGGAAGGGAGGTAGAGAAAAAGAAAGGAAGCAAGGTAGAGAAGAAAGAAAGAAAGGAAGGAAGGGAGGGATGGAGGGAGGAAGAAACAGAGACAGAGACAGAGGCAGACAGGTGGTGGTCTAGGCAACACATTGAAGTTTCCACCTCGTTCCTGTTCCAGCCACAAAGCAACGGGAGCTGTCAATATTATTAATGAACACAGATTTTCCACAGCCATGGAAGCGTGACTCATTGGTGGATGGATAGATGGATAAATGGATAGATAGATGGATAGATGGATGGATAGATGGATGGATAGATAAATAAATGGAGAGTTAGATGGATAGATAAATCGATGGATAGATAGATGGATAGATAGATGGATAGATAGATAGATGGATGGATAGATGGATAGTTAGATAGATGGATAGATAGACAGATGAGCCCTACATGTGATTTCAATTCTCTCTCTCTCTCCAGTGATTTCTATAACGGTTACAAAGTCCTGCCATTTATACTGTCCCTCACGCAGTACGATTTCTAACGGTCTCTAACGGTTATAACGATCAATAACGATTATTAACGGGAAGAACGAAGACTGTGTGTGATTGTCCAGAGAAGCCTAATCACTCTCTATACTTCATAGGCCTATACTTATATATTAAAAGTATATGTTTTGTTCCTATGGCATAACTATGGAGGAATCAGTAGCCCCTTCAATTTGACCATAGGAGGCTCAATCCCCTTACAACCCCCCCTCCCCCCCCCCCATAATCTACTAAACCCCTTACTAAGCCTATTAATCAGACCTGTTCTAACCCTTTGTTATTTAAGGAGGTCATCAGCTACGGTATAGAGTGTAAGGGTATTCCTGGAGGACCACTGATTCCTCCAAACAGTGTTATAAAACCTATATTATTTACTCGTATGGTGAGATATTCGTAGTTTATTACTTGAAATAGATTGGATGAAGCAGTAGTCTACCCTTTACTCGTATGGTGAGGTATTCGTGGTCTGTTACTTGGAATAGATTGGATGAAGCAGTAGTCTACCCTTTACTCGTATGCTGAGGTAGCCTATTCGTCGTCTGTTTATGGGAATGGATTGGGTGAAGCAGTAGTATGGTAGCCTCTCGATTCACTCATAAGAAAATACATTCCCCATAATTAATGACTGCTTTTCTGGCGACGACTCCCTCTTTCTTCCCCCACCTCCACCCCCTCCCGTAATTATAGGCTGTGAGTTAAGGTGGAGGAGAGATAATAATTATCCCCCACGATTATCCTCAGGGAGGGGGTTGGGGAGGAGGGAGGGAATGATTTGTAGAGCAAGAGAGGGTATAGAGAGAAAAGGGAGAAAAGATAGAAAGGGGTGGGTAGGGAAAAGAAAGATAAGGGTGGGTAGAGAAAAGAGATATAAGGATGGGCAGGGGTAAAGAGAGAAGGTGGGTAAATGTAGAGAGAGAAAAAGGTGGGTAGGCAAAAGAGAGAAGAAGGTAGGTAGGGAAAAGAGAGAAGAGGGTGGGTAGGGGTAAAGAGAAAAGGGTGGGTATAGGGAAGAGCCAATGGAGGGAACAATAATAAGTAGAGAACCCAATGTCTGATACACTCCTGAACGAACCCAACATTTTATCCCCTACTCGTAACATATTCGTTCCGCCACTGACTACATTTAATTGTACTTTACATCTTTTAAATTAAAGGTGGAGGGAGTTGTGACCCACCCAAGCCTGCGGTCTCTCAGTACCTCTACACTTTAGTTGAACGGTGAATCTAGAATTAAGTCTCTTAATTCACTTTAAAATTACCATAATTTTTGCATCCCTAGCTCAGTTGTGTTCAGTTCAGTGCACGTAGAGTAAGCACAGACCGTCGCCTCGGATCTTCAACTGGACAATATTGAAGAGAACAGACTTGTCCATTAATTAAATCTGCCAACATTGTTATTTACACTCGAAATAATATATTGTCTGTAAGATATCATATGTTCTCAACGTCCCACCATACCAACAAGACGATAGTGTCATCAGCAACATAATGGCATCCAGTCTTATTCTTTCATAAATTCAAGATTCAATTATCAGAGACAGAGGCAATGATAATATTACGAACTTCCCAGGAGTGAAAAATTATTTATCAATTAAGGAAAACTGAAATTATGTGTCACTCTTCATTTTATAATAAACTCAGTAGTTCGAATATTGTAATAATTATATGAAGACGATATCAATATATTATCCACTTTTTTGAGATAAAGGTTTTTGACATGAATGAATGTTTAATAACCACAAATCTACAACACTCCGCGTTGGCCACAGCAATTCTTACACAGACTATATGGAAGCAGAGGTCATTATTATGGAAGTAGTGCAGTAAATGGTGTTCTAATTGACTCTTGATATTAAAAAAAAAACATAAAAATAACAATAATGTTATTTCATTTATGTAGTTTTACATATTTTTCAATATGTTGTAAACCTTTGAAAACAACAGCGTGTGAATGAAGTCTCGTTGCCAATAATACATTTCAATACAAAACCTCTACCCCAGGTCTCTATTTACAATAAAATTTAATGAATAACATAAAATCTAATAAAAGAACGGGGGGAGGGTTCAAGAAGGGAGACAATTATAAGCAAGAGGAAACCGAGAATGTAAAGAGAATGGAGTAGAGAACATGGAGGATAAGAAATAGGAGTCATATGAATAAAGGAAAAGAGAGACTGAAGAACGAAAGAGAGGAGAGGAGCGACAGTAGAACAAGGAGAACTGAAAATAAGACTGAAAAACAAAGGAGAGTGGAGGAGAGAGATAGAATAACAAGGAAAAGAGAAAAGGGATACTAGAACAAGGAGAGAAGAAAAACATGAAAACAAAGGAGAGTGGAAGAGAGAGATATGATAACAAGGATAGTGGAGGAGTGAGGTAAGACAAGAGGAGAGGAGATAGAAAAACAAGGATAGTGGAGGAGTGAGGAGAGACAAGAGAACAGGAGATAGGAAAACAATAAGAACCCACCCCAACCACAGACAGGAAGGAATGAGAGAGATAACGAGATAATTGTGATGTATGAGATGCAAGAAAAGCGAGGTTGAAGGGCAGCAGGTACCCAAGTTCACCTTTGGTCAGCCCAGGTCACTGAGGAGGATGAGAGAGAGAGTCAGAAATAGAGACGCATTTTTGGGGTAATTTATTTTGGTATATATTCTGTACTGTACATAGATGATCAGGAACGATGACCTTTATAGCATCTTCACTACTGTCTTAATTAAATGGACCCTATGATGTAGTCAGAAAATTGGTGATAAATGAGTCCTTCAAATATTGCCACGAAACACCACCAAAATGGAAGGAACTTGTTTCGTGGTATTGTCAGGAAGAATGAGAAGCCTCCAATTTTCATACACGATCACACGGTCCTTAATGCTTTTATGGATATGATTTTGGACCGCTCTCACTCCATTTACTTCATAGCTGGGGACACTAAGTTTGTTGTGTTTTTAATCCTCATCCCAACAGAAGAAGAAAAAAATATATTTACTCTCATAACTCAGACAATATAATTTTCCTTAAAAGAACTAAATATTTGGCCTGGAATCAATACATATAATTATGTACACAAACCGTTTTGATCGTATAGTATCTCCTAACTCGTAAAACAATTTATTTCACATTCCAAGGCATAATGCTGTGACGTGTAATTGGATAGTTTGGATGACACAGCTTCCATTTAGTGTGATTTATAGGAGGATGTGGTTAAATTTCACACAACATAGCCTAGCCTCCTCCTTCACTTCCTTACTCCCTCTCAGTGACAATGGAGGAATGGGGTGGGGGGGGTAATATCCGTGAACTACAAAATGATTTAAAAAGTGATTCAATTATCTCTTTTCATTGGTCATGTTACACTTTTTTTTTTCATGTAATTTCAGCAGTGGACATTATCAGTTCTTGAAGGATCTACAAGAATGTAAAAAGAGAAGGACTGTGAAGGAAGGACAACGTAGGAGGTCGAGGAAAAACTATAAGGAGGAATTGTGAGAAGGGACTTGTTGAGACTGGGAAGGAGGCAGGAAGATAAGGCGTAGTAATGCAAGAAGAGAAGAAGGAGGAGGAGGGAGGAGGGAGATAAGGAGAAGAGAATCGGGGGAGAAGGAAGGGGGAAAAGGCGGAGGGAATCAAAGAGTGGAAATGATTACTTATTAAGAGCCATGGGTAAGAAGAAAGGTGGTTGAGAGATAAAATGACTTGGTGGTGTAGAAGAAATTGTGAAAAACAAAAATTAAAAGTAAAGTAGGGATATAAATACTGAAATTGGAAGGATGAGAGACAATGAGAGAGAGAAAGAGAGAGAGGAGGGGGTAATGATGATAATATGGAAATGACAGGAAGAAAGGAAAGGTGAGATATTAAACGAAAGACGGGATAAACAGAAACCTTGGAAGGATGAGAGGCAATGAGAGAGAATTCTATGACGATAATAACATGGGAAAGACAGGGAGAGAGGAGAGGTGAGATGCAGAGAAAATGCAGTGAGAATAGAAGAGAGAGGGAAGGATAATAATATGGGAAAGACAGGGAGAGAGAAGAAAGGAGAGGTGGGATGCAGAGAAGAAGCAGTGAGAATAGAAGAGAGAGGGAATGATAATGATAATAATATGAGAAAGACAGGGAGAAAGAAAGGAGAGGTGGGATGCATGCAGAGAAGAAGAAGCAGTGAGAATAGAAGAGAGCGGGGATGATAATACTATGGGAAAGACAGGGAGAAAGGCGAGGTGAGATGCAGAGAGGCAGTGAGAGAGGGAGTTGGTTGGACAGAGTGACATCTCAACAGGCAGACAATGAAGGCGAAGGAGCGTCCACGTTTAATCCGGAGTGAGATAATGATTAGGAATGAAGGAGTAGTGGAGGAGTGAGGAAGGGGAGGTGGAGTGGAGGAGTGAGGAAGGGGAGGTGGAGTGGAGGAGTGAGGAAGGGGAGGTGGAGTGGAGAACTGAGGAAGGGGAGGTGGAGTGGAGGAGTGTGGAAGGGGAGGTGGAGTGGAGGAGTGTGGAAGGGGAGGTGGAGTGGAGGAGTGAGGAAGGGGAGGTGGAGTGGAGGAGTAAGGAAGGGGAGGTGGAGGAGTGAAGGAGGAGGTGAGGAGTGAGGAAGGTGAACAGAGAAAAGGAGTAGATGAGTGAGGAAGGTGAGGTGGAGGTGTGAGGAAGAGGGGGTGGAAGAGTGAAGGAGTGAGGATGGAGGAGTGAAGGAGGGAGTGGACGAAGAGGAATGTGAGGTGGAGGAGTGAAGGAGTAAGAGGTGAAGGAGTGAAGGAGTAAGAGTAGGGTTCAATAGAGATGTGACTGGTGTGTGTAGGAAGGAAGGAAGGGTCCAGACAACAACATGAACAAATAGTCAGCACAAATATAACCAAACTCAAAATACGAGACAGAGTACATTTAAATAACACCAAGTTGGTATATAATTATTTTACTCCAAAGTTTTTTATGCTTAAAATATATAATAATTTCCATAT
>JAWZYT010003979.1:0-52500 GCA_034508575.1 Petrolisthes manimaculis | reverse complement strand
TATCATGATTAGGTTACAACATACTGGTAAGTAATGGAACCTCACTGGATGATAACAAACGAACATGGGTTGTAAAGCAGAGTATAATAGGAGGACGAGTAGCAGGACATTGAACAAGTGATACAATATTATTATCAATGACTAGATATGAATCCAAAGAGCTTGGTTTAAGTTGGTTATATTGGCTTGTACCCTCGACTTCAAGGTCATGAGACAAGAATGGTTGCATGTCGGTACTTCAGTCTCCTTCCTCTACATAAACAGGAGAAGAAGGGTAAAGATGGAATAATATAACACATACATGATAGTGAATAACAGAAAGATAAGAATGTGAAGGAAACTATTGAATAAAAATAAAAAGTGGCAATGAACAAAAGTTGAAAAAGACTGAAAAAAATAGGATAAATAAGAGAGAGAGAGAGAGAGAGAGAGAGAGAGAGAGAGAGAGAGAGAGAGAGAAAGAGAGAGAGAGATAACCAGCCTGGATGGTTGCTCTATCAGCCTCGTATAAGTCACTGGCCACGACTTAACAGGTAAGTTACTCCAATTAACTTGCGCACACACGAATTAATTAAGTCCGTTTCAGTGTTGGCTCAGGTGACTCGCCTCAACTAACTCTCAGTCTGACCGGAGGAGAAGAAAGATGGTACAATTTTATACACTAGTTAATACAGTATGATCGGTAATTAGTTCATTTTTCACTCCAATTAAACCAAAATATGGGTTAGGTTCAATTTAATTAATGTGATAGAGAACTTTCTTTTATAAACTAACTGTACAGGCAACTAGATTTTGGAGAGAGGATAAATATATAAGTATGTATGTATGTATGTATGTATGTATGTATGTAACAAATATACCTCTTTATTTTAACTAAGTAAATGATAATCAAGAGATACGGTTCGGTTGCCTAAAAACAGATAACAACAACTTACTTTCACTCTGATACTCAACTCTGTGGGGTGTGACGAGGGCAGAGTGAAGGGGCAAGGAAGGGAACAGAACATTATTGAATACAAGGAATAAGGTGATACACTTCAGAGTATTGGACAATTACTTGGTCTAGGTTCGTGTGTGTGTATGTGTGTGTGTGTAGTTGTGGATGTGGGTGTGTGTGTGTGTGTGGGTGAGTGTGTGTATGTCTATATATGTGTGTGTGGGAGGGTGGATGTGTGTGGATGTGTGTGTCTGTGTGTGTGTGTCCTGTAAAGTGTTGTTTGCGATCGCTTAGCTAATTTCAAATCTCTCTCCTCTCTCTCTCTCTCTCTCTCCTCTCTCTCTCTCCTCTCTCTCTCTCTCTCTCTCTCTCTGATATCAGCTACGTTACTGATGATATTGTATGTAGGTGTCGGTCGTGTTCGTGTCAGACTATGTACTCTTTTTTTTTTCTCTGCTGGTTTTTGGTCCGTCTACAGATTGCCATGTTGTTCCGGCTTCAGTTGATGTCTTGATGATGATGTTAATTGCTTTGATGTAACTATTGTGCTCTGATTTGTTGCTGATGATGATGATGATGTTGCTGCAATTATCTTTGAATCAAGGTTTAATGTCTTGTTGCTATTGTTCTTGTTCAGCTGTTTATATATATAGTTCCTTTGCCCTTTGTGCTGAGAATTCATTGTTGCTGCGAATAATTTTTACATACATATAATTATATTTTAATGTACTTGATGATTATTATATCAGATCAGATATTACATTTTTTCTATGCTGCGGTCGATAATTCCTTAACACAAAAAGGCTTTACATAATATACAATTCAGGAACATTAGCCGATGCTTATATACCTTTACCTAGGTGTTTTGTGTAGGTTTCAATAGGGTGTCACAACTCCACCTTTAAATGAGAACCATACATTTCAAACCGAAGGCAACAGACCACATGCACAAGAGTGGTTTACCTTTCATAAATCATCATATCTCACACTACATCATTTTTATCGTCCGTGAGTCTGTGAAAACGCCTAACTGCAGGTTTCAGCAACAGTGAATGAATCTCAGGGCAATACATAGTCCATTCTTGACGCCTGTTCCATTCTTTCGTTTGTATGAAGGAAGTAATCTATCGCTGGGAGAAGTGGGAGGCAACAAACACAACACTCCATTCACCTACTGTACTTATAGTCATGTTCTGAGGTAATGGTAGTGTCTTGTCCCACACACGTCAGTAGTGCAAGTACATACTTTCATTCCCCTAACAGCAGATGGTCAACTAAAACTATCATTGCTACCAGTGATGAAGGGGAGAGGTAATGTGATATGTTGTTGTTGTTGTTGTTGTAGTTGATTATCACACTTTTTGTTGTTATAACGGCTGTTGAAGTTGTTGTTGTGTTTCTTATGACTGTTATCGTTGCAAGTGCGTATTTTTTTTTTTACTCTCCTGTTTACTGTGAGTTTATGGGATTGTATTCAAAATGGTACTATTGTTGTCTGTACTAGTGATGGTGTTTATATGTTTGGATGGGAGTGTTGTCCTGAGTGAGGCTGAGTGAGTCACAACTTATCACCACAACCACCACAACCACCTAACACACACACATCAGTACGTGCTAAGTCTACTTCAGTCTTCCTCTCGTTATCCTCTGGGTATGATTGTGCTTGTATCCACACCTACTGAAAACAACACCCACATCCACACACAGCTACATACCAGTGATATCATTCATTCATACATACATACATACACCACCACTATGACCACCACTATTCGGTATAACAGACGGCCATGTGTGTTATCAAAACTAGAGAGAATCAAGAATATAGAGACGTTTTAGTATCTACAAAAAAAAATCCCATTCCCAAACGTCTATAGGATAAGGTGATAAATAAATGTCCATCCACATGTCCACCTTAACACACATACAGATAACAACAGAACATAATATTAAAATGCAACCATACGTACAGTTAACTAAAAAGCTACTACACTCAATTCCCAAAATTATGTAACTTATTGTAACTTACTTGGTGTATGCTACAGTAATATGGAACTTTATAGAAACAAATTATAATCCTGTAAATAGACAAATAGGTAAGAACAACAAGTACGCAACACACATACCAGAACAACCTCGCGTGTGCTCAGTCAAACCATACTCACACACATGTCCACTCATATTAATGTCAGCACACATACACACACACACAAGAGCGTACAGAGTTATATAATTTGCAGCAATATATTCCAAGCTACTGATACAAGTAACTCAGGAAAAGAACGGCTTAAAGATAGTATACGTGGCAAGGAGAGGAAGAGCAGTCATGAGAGAGAGAGAGAGAGAGAGAGAGAGAGAGAGAGAGAGAGAGAGAGAGATCAGGGAGGGAGGGGGGACGGCCACCAGAGGGTAACCTTGGAGAGGGAAGGGGACGACTATGAAGGGAGGCAGGAGGAGGGGGTCG
Source organism: Petrolisthes manimaculis (assembly GCA_034508575.1). Taxonomy (NCBI): domain Eukaryota; kingdom Metazoa; phylum Arthropoda; class Malacostraca; order Decapoda; family Porcellanidae; genus Petrolisthes; species Petrolisthes manimaculis. The sequence goes on along the minus strand of JAWZYT010003979.1, from coordinate 49,099 downwards.
ACTCAGGTACCCAAGTCCACCACCCTTATGGTTTGCTGTTGGTGTAGTGAACGAAATAGTCACTAGGGTGCTTGGCCAGGTGGTATAGTGGGGAATATATTACTTACATACATACATACATACATACATACACCTTTGGGGTACGGAAGTTGTGGAGAGAGAGAGAGAGAGGAGAGAGAGAAGAGAGAGAGAGAGAGAGAGAGAGGAGAGAGAGAGAGAGAGAGAGTAGCAGAAGAGGGCAATAGTACCAGGTAAAAAACTTATTTATATATTATTTGATGTATGAAAATAGTAGATAATAAATTGTATGGCGGAAATGATAAACAAAACAGCGATGAGAACGAAGGATGAAAATATAAGTACAGAGAGAGAGAGAGAGAGAGAGAGAGAGAGAAAGATAGAATGCTCGTAGCAGAATTACTTCCCTTTTGAACCGTCGACTTGCTTGCCTCTCTCTCTCTCTCTCTCTCTCTCTCTCTCTCTCTCTCTCTCTTTCTCTCTCTCTCTTCATATTTAATGCTTTGCTCAGCCATCTATTAATATGTATGCGCGCGTCTGTATTTTGTAGTGCATGTGTATGAACCTGTATGTGTTTGCTTGCGTGCTTGTCTGTGTGCGTGTAGGAACCTGTGTGTGTGTGTGTATGAATCTGTGAACGTGTGTGATTCTGTGTGTTCGTGTATGTGCGTGTGAAAATGCGTGTTCGTATGCGTACATATAGTTCAATGTGTGTGTGTGTGTGATTCTGTGTGCGTGTATATGCATGTGAAAATGTGTGTTTGTGTGCGTATATATAGTTAAATCAATGTGTGTGTGTGTGTGTGTGAAAATATGTGTTCGTGTGCGTATATATAGTTAAATCAATGTGTGTGTGTGTGTGTGTGTGTGTGTGAGATCACCGGGTGGAACGAGGGAAGTGTCAAATCTTTATGACCAACACAGTCAGTCAGTCAGTCAGTACCTTCAACATGTAGCCAACCAGCCAACAGATGTGACTGACCTTTCAATGGACTAACTTATCTTATAGGGTCCTGGCACGTGTTGTCACTTTACTCAAACACCGTGGGGAATGATGGCTTAGACTGGGGAAAGGTGGTGGGATGGAGTGTGGGGTGGTGGGATGGAGTGTGGGGTGATGGGATGGAGTGTGGGGTGATGGGATGGAGTGTGGGGTGATGGGATGGAGTGTGGGGTGGTGGGAAGGAGAGAATATAAGACAGGCAGGCTGTTTGGTTGGCTGGCTGTCTGTTTGTTGTTGGTTGGTTGGTTGGACTGGGAGAGAATGATATGAGGAAGCGAGAAGTTGATATAGATAGAGAAAGGGTCCGAGTAGAGGAAGTAAAACAAGAACGGAGTCACGTGAGGATAGGAAAAGGAAGAGGAAAAGAATGAGAATGAGGAAGGAAGTGTGAGAGAGAGAGAGACAGGAACTGATTATAATTATCTTACAAACACACAAACCATCTCTCTCTCTCTCTCTCTCTCTCTCTCTCTCTCTCTCTCTCTCTCTACCACACTATCATAAAACATCCCCAAAGCGTACCCTTACCATCTCTTCTCCTCCTCTCTCTCCTTCAACATCTGCCACACACGCACACCCCCTTCCCTCCCTTCCTCCCATATCTTCCCCAAGCCCTCAGTCATGGTAGCGGGAGGGGAGGGAAGAGGGGAGAGGAGGGGAGAGGGGAGAGGAGGGAGGAAAGGGGGGTAAAGGAGGGGAGAGGAAAGAGGGGAGAGGAAAGAGGGGAGAGGGAATGGAAATGGGAGTAAAGGAAGGAAGAGAAGGGAGGGACGGAAGGAAGGAAAAGAGGGAAAAGAGGGGACGAAAGGAAAGGAGGGTAAAATAGAGGAAAGGAGGGTAAAAGAAGGAAGAGAGGGGACGGAAGGAAGGAAAGGAGAGAAAAGAGGAGACTGAAGGAAAGTGGGGTAAAGTAGGGAAGAGAAAGGAGGGGACGGAAGGAAGGAAAGGAGGGAAAAGAGGGGACGGAAGGAAGGAAAGGAGGGAAAAGATTGGACGTAAGAGAAGGGAGGGGAGGGTATGGGATGAGACGGAAGGGAAGGAGGGGTGAAACATCATACCGTACAATCCACGTGTTGGCAAAGCGACCCTCACTAACTTGGCAGGCTCCCCAAACAGTCTTACGTAAGGCCTAGAGGACATACACACACACACACACAGTCACGCACGCACACACACACGCACACACACACACACACACGCACACACACACACGCACGCACACACACACACATATACAAATTAGAAGGAAGGAAGGAAGGGTCGAGCCAGGTGGGTGGGGTGAGTGGGGTGAGAATTTAGGGGTGATGATGAGGTGATGAGTAATCCTGTTTGTGTGTGTGTATGTGTTTTTTTTTTTTTACCTCACCTTTTTCTATACTTGTACCTCTATATTGGGAAAGGTCTGGTGGTGCATGAAACGCGATTTTATTACCTCCGCCAAAAAGGTTACTAATATTTGTGGTTCGCTTTAACTGTGTGTGTGTATGTATGTCTGACTGTGTGTGTATGTATGTCTTTCCTGTGTGTGTATGTATGTGTGTGTATGTATGTATGTATGTCTGACTGTGTGTATGTGTGTATGTATGTCTGACTGTGTGTATGTATGTGTGTATGTATATTTTACTGTGTATGTGTATGTATGTATGTCTTTACTGTGTGTATGTATGTATGTATGTCTGACTGCGTGTGTTTTATGTTTGCCTGTGTGTATGTATGTATGTCTGACTGTGTATGTTATATGTCTAACTGTCTGACTGTGTGTAGCTTATGTCTGTCTGTCTGGGTGTATGTCCGTCTTTTGCAAAATATTTATCAAAGTTGGGCCACTCATTTCCCTCTCACATTCCTCCCTCTCTTTCCCCCTCATCTCTATCACACTTCCCTCTCGCCTTTACCCATCACCACTTCACACCCTTCCTCCTCCACTCCTCACCTCTCATTTCCCCCACATCATTTCCATCTCCCTTTCACCTCCTACAATCATCATTTTCTCATCTCCATCTCTATCCCTTCCTACTCTCCCTCTCCCTTTTCCCTCTCATCTCCCTCTCTCCCTTTCCCTCTTTCCCTCTCCCTTTTTTCCTCTCATCTCCTTCCAACTCCTCTCTATAGTATACAATTTTAGACTCGGCGACCCTAAGAAGTGTACCATCTCTCTCTCTCTCTCTCTCTCTCTCTCTCTCTCTCTCTCTCTCTCACACACACACACACATAGTTCCTCATGACACATCAACCTTGCCTCATCAAACCCCATCCCTATACCTACCTATACCTACCTACCATACAGAGTGAACATAAAGTATTGTACAGTCACGAACACTAATAAGTATACAGCTCTGGTTGAAGCTTTGAACTGGCCAAAATCACCAACGAAGTAATTAAATGGAGATCTTATTGTGCATGTATTTACTGTCTCTAGTATATAGGTATTGGAAGTACACTTGAATACTTATTAGTGCTCCTCGTGACTGTATATACATCAATAGTTCCCTGTTCTCGTTAACCCCACACATGGAATCAGGTATAAGGGCTTTCTTTATTTATACTCAACCCTGTTTATACTCCCTTTCCTTCCTTCCTTCCTTTAAATTCTACCTCAAGACAGTCTCCTCTTCCTCTCTTCTTAATCATCACACACTGTTGTTCTTTTCCTCCTCCTCGTCCCTCCCTCCCTTCCTCTGCCAATCCACACACACTCATCTATTCTTCGTCTCACCTCCTTCACATTAGCTCCCCTCCCTCCCTCCTTCCCTCCCTCCTCACACTCTCTTACTACCTCTTCATTCCTCCTTTCGGCCTACCTACCCTCCTTGGCTAGGCTAGACATACCGGCTGCCATCCCCCCCTTTTTTTTCTCCCTTATTTCCCCTCGTGTACCCTTCAACCTCTTTCTTCCCCTCATCCACTCCCCTTTTTTCTCAGCTTCCTCTCGTGTACCCTGCAACCTCTTCCTTCCCTTCCCTTCACCCACTCCTCTTTCCCCTATTCCTTTCTCTTTCATCCTCTTCCCCTTCCTCCCTCTCCTCTCTCTTTTTTAGCCTCTTCTCCTTTTCTTGTATATTTCCTCTCATTTTTTTTTCATCATCCTCAATTTAATTTATATCCTTTGATTTTATTTCCTCGTGGACAGAGCCTTTACCGTTGTTAATTTATATTCCCGCTCTTTATTTGCAATACTCCTCACCCAGAAACCTCCCTTCCTTTTCATATAACTGATAGAAACCGTATGAATATTTTTTTGAAATGATACTTGTCCACACAATATACACTTTGTAGATTTCCAATACTGCATTCATTCTCATCACCTCTCTCTTCCCCTCTCACCAAACCTCTCTTACACTACATATTTATTCTCCTCTGTTGTGACTCCCTCTTCACATCACACCTCACCTGGCACACACTTCTAAACCTTCCTTTCTCTCCTCCCTCATCTCTCCCTCACCTCATATTCCTTACAGTCCACATTCTTCTTCCCTCTGTCAGTACCTGCCAGAGATAGGGCTGTTACCCTAACTGCTGACGGGAGGAGCGTTCTACTGCTGGTGATCCTGCCAACTACTGACGGAGTGTTTACTGCTGGTGACCCTACCGATTGCTGACGGAGGAAGTACTGTGTTACTGTTGGTGACATAAAGAGTTATTGATGAAAACTACATATAGTGGGTGACCCTGTGGATGTTTTTTGACAGTTCGTTTAATAAGACTTTCAATCTCTTTATTGTACATATATGCTTTTTATGGTGGGGGTTTTGGTGCCTTAATTTTATAAACAGAGTTGTGATTTTTGTCGCTTGTTTTAATAGCCACCAATTCCTATGATCAGACCTGGAAATATTGACCTCTCTCTCTCTCTCTCTCTCTCTTCACCTACCACACACTTTAATACATTCCTTCATCATTTCCCTCATCTTTCATCTCATTTCCCACACATTTTACTATACTCTCTTCCTCTCTTGCTAACTCTCATTGCTCTTCATAACCTCCACGTTATTTTTTTCCCTCTCCTTTTGGTTTCAACTTTTCTTTCTGCTAGTCCCTGATTTCTTATTTATTTACTGACTAATATATTTATTTTTACACAGTCACTCTCCTTCACTCCCTCAGATGTTTTCCTTTCCCTCCGCCGTGTCCCTCCTTCCTTCCTTCCTTACTTCCCTCTCTCCCTCACTGCTTCCAATGTCTCTCTTTACTTACAACATCTCCCTCCCTCTTCACCTTCTATGCTTCACATTCTTTCGTTTGCTCTTTCCTTTCTTCGTTTGTTCCTCTTCCTCCTCTCTTCCACCTTTAACCTTTCTCCCTTTCCACATTCCTTCATTTTCACCTATTCACGTTTCTTCGTTTGTTCCTCTTCCTTCTCTCTTCTACCTTTTCTTTTCTCCCTTTCCACATTCCTTCGTTTGTTCTTTCCTCACTTTCCCTCTCTTCTCTCGTCAACAAGATAAGCCTCTCTAGTTATCACCTGTTCCCTCTCCTACTTTATGACATTGTGGGAGGCCAGGGAGAAGAAGAAGAAGAAAAGGGAGAGGAGGGAGAAGAAGGAGAGGAGAAGGAAGAGAGAAGAGGAAGAGGAGGAGGTGGTGGAAGGAAAGAATGAGGAGGAGGAGGAGGAGGAGGAGTTAAAGGAAATGGAAGGAGAGGAGAAGGAGGGAAAGGAAATGGAGGGAGAGGAGAAGGAGGGAAAGGAAAAGTAAGAATATGAGGAGGAGGAGGAGGAGGTAAAAGGGAAAGGAAGAGAAAATGATGATGATGAGGAAAAGAAGGAGGAAATAGACCACCCTAAGGCCAAAAAAAAAAACAAAAAAACAAAAAAACAATAGCCTTGTATCCTAAAATGGCTTATCAAAAAGGTGTCTCTCTATATACATTACAACGCCACGTATGTAAACTGTATCAAGACCACCTTATGATAACACAGGCAGTCTTTACAGTAGTCTAACTAAAAGGTTTGTATATGCAGATCACGGTTAGGATATTGGTTTGTCATTCCTGAACCTCGACATTTCACAGTAAAATTGATACATCTTATATATATTTCCGTGACTGTATATAGGCTGAATGTTTGCTGTGATCATCATGTATATTCGCTCTCTCTTTATTTTTCCTCTCTCTCTTTCTTTTTTCCTCTCTCTTTCTCCTATTTCCTCTCTCTCTCTCTCTCTCTTTTTTTTTCCTCTCTCTCTTTCTTTTTTCCTCTCTCTCTCCTATTTCCTCTCTCTCTCTCTCTCTCTCTCTCTCTCTCTCTCTCTCTCTCTAAATAGGCCCAGCTGCCCCCCACTGGCACATCACACTGCCTAAAAAATAGCTAGGCACCTAAGCTAGCCGGCGTGGGGGGGGGGGATGGATGGATGGGGAGGAGGAAAAGAAGGAGGAAGGAAGGGAAGGTGAAAAAAAAATAGGGCAGGATGAAGAGAGAGAGAGAGAGAGAGAGAGAGAGAGAGAGAGAGAGAGAGAGAGAGAGAGAGAGAGAGTAAGAGGGGAGAGTGACAGTGAGAGGAGTAGATCAGACACAAGGTGAGAGGGTGGAAGTGTGAGTGAGAGGGTATATGATAATGTGAGAGTGAGAAGGTGTAAGTGTGAGTGAGAGAGAGTATGATAATGTAAAGTGAAAGTGAGAAAGTATAAGTGAGAAAGTGTAAGTGAGAGTGAGAGAGTATGATAATGTAATGTGAGAGTGAGAGAGTGAGAGAGAGTATGGTAATGTGAGAGTTAGTGGGTAGAGTAGAAGTGAGAGTGGATAAGAGGGTAGAAGTGAGAGGGTAGGGTAGGGTAGTAGCAGGAAGGGTGAGAGGGTAGAAGTGAGAGTGAGAGTGAGAGGTTAGAACAGACTTAGAGTATTAATAGAGCTGCTCCCTCCACGTGTTGTACCCTCTCTCTCTCTCTCTCTCTCTCTCTCTCTCTCTCTCTCTCTCTCTCAATTCCTTCTCCTCCTCCTCCTCCTCCTCTGTATTCTTCTCCTTCCTTCTCCTACTCCTACTTCTATATATCCTTCTCCCTCCTCCTCCTCTTCCTCCTCCTACTCCCGTTATTCCTTGCATGGTGTTCACGTCATTTTCTCTTGTTCTCCCCCCCCCCCACACACACACATGCACACATACACACACACACACACACACACACACACACACACACACACACACACAAGTCCATTTCACTTCTCCTTCAAGCCTGTACTTGTGCATTAATGTAAGCTTTTTTGTATACCTCGTCTTCCTCTTTGTCTTCCTATTCCACCTTCAACATGACTTCCTCCACTTCCTCCTGCTTTTCCTACTACCACTTATCCACCTCCACTATATACTCCTTCGAATCTTGCTCTTGCTCGCTCTCTCTCTCTCTCTCTCTCTCTCTCTCTCTCTCTCTCTCTCTCTCTCTCTCTCTCTCTCTCTCTCTCTGGTAAGGGGTGAGAGTCCCTGAACATTCATTTTTTAACTCGTGAACATTCCATTCCATTCATTATACGGGACATTTAAGTACGGCGTGAGTATTTTTCCACCGGAGATAAAAAATAATATAAACAAAATGAAAGTCTTTTTATATATGCTCAAATTAATATCAATACATACAGTTAAAACACGAGTCGAGATCCACAAAAATATATCCCTGCCTGAACTACATAATAACACACACACACACACACACACACATATTAGTATACAGGGCCTTATGCTCACACGAGGCACGTAATAGCGTACACCATTACAGACACGTACACACAAGTCAGAGCAGACACACACACACACACACACACATGCAAATTGATACATGTTGCATGCTTACACAATTCACACACACACGCACATATAACACACACACACACACACAGATATAAATTAAACAAGCACACACACACACATATATAACATGAACACACACACATATATAACCTAAACACACGTACACACACAGATATAACCCGATAACACACACACACACACACACACACACACACACACACACACAGGGGGTGTTTGAGACAGACAAGCAGACAGGAGGGGGGACTTGTGACTTAAAATACCCATGTGGGGGTTGGCGTCTGGTTGGCTACACTGTCCTGCCTCGACTCAAACTATAGGAAGGGGAGTGGAGGACAGGAAGGAAGGAAGGGAGGAAGGAAGGGAGGAAGGAATGGAGGTAGGAAAAGGAGTGGATGATAGAATGGAAGGAAGGAAGGAGAGGTAGGATGAGGAGTGGAGGACAGGGAGGACAGGGAGGACAGGAAGGTAGGAAGAAAGGAAGGAAGGAAGGGGAGGTAGGAAGAAGAGTGGATGATAGGAAGGAAGGAAGGGGAGTTAGGAAAAGGATTAGATGATGGGAGGGAAGAGAGGGAGGGAGGGAAGAGAGGGAGGGAGGGAGGGGAGGTAAGAAGGGGAGTGGATGCTGGGAGGGAGGGAAGGAAGGAAGAAAGAGGAAGGGCAGGAAGGAAGGAGGAAAAAGGATAGAGGTTTGAAGGGAAATGAAGGAGAGGAAAGTAAAAAGGATAAAAGGGGGTTGAAAGAGGTAGGAGAAGTCTATTCTTTTCTTCCTTCCTTCATCCTGTTCAGCGTCTTTGCTCTCTTTCTTTCTTTATTCTGTTCTCTCTCTCCTGTTCTGTCTCCTGCCTTGTGCCTCTCTCTATTCCTAGCGTACAGTACAATGTAGCTTATTGCGGTTAGTGTGCTCTCTCTCTCTCTCTCTCTCTCTCTCTCTCTCTCTCTCTCATTTGCTCCCTTCCTTCCTTCCTTCCTCCCTCTCATCTCTTTCCATTTCTTTCTCATTCCCACGCCACCATCACTTATGTCACACCAACATAAATTTCAGGAAGCCAAGTCTGTGAATAAACGTGGTTACATAAGCTGCTTTCACACCTTCCACTGTTGTGCTTTTATCTTTTCTCCCTTGCTTGTTTTCTTCCTTTCTTCCTTCCCTCTGCTCCCTTTTCTCGTTTACCTTAACCCCCTTCCCCTCCCGTTTATTTCTCTATGTATATATTTATCCTTTATATTTTTCATGTTTGCTTCCCTTTCCATTTCACTCTCGACCTCTACATAAATTTCTTGTATTTTCTCCTTCCCTTCCTCCTTTCCTTCCTTCCTTCTACTTATTTATTTTCCACTGCACCTCAGCCACCTTTCCATCTGAGGACTGAGGGAGTGTTTGAGGTACCGTGTAAGGGAAAAATGGCTGTCAGTGGCTGTGAGGAATTAACGTTTTTTGGAGAATATATCAGGGAGAGTTTACGATGGGTACTTGTGCTTTAGTTTGGGGTGGAAGCAGTATGTCATGATGCTCCCTCCCCCCCCCCCCCCCATCCCTCACTCACTCCCCCGCTGGTACTCGGTCTCTCCTTCTCCTTCTCCTTTTTCTCTTTCCCTTTTCTCCGTTCCTGCCTCCTCTTCTTTTCTCCACTAACGTCTCTTATTGGCACCAATACCTTTCCTTCCCGCTTGTAAACTCGATTCACGCACTTATAAAAACGTCTTTATAACATTTTATCGAAAGAGCAACAACAACAACAACACATACACTGCATATTTATGAAAATTTATAATGTTTCCTTTTTTTGGCAGGAAAAATTGGTCAGATATCCGAATTATGAATATCTAATTCGAGTGTAGTACATTGACCATCCTTACATGGACTTCTTTACGTTTAGTATTGCATAAATTAACAGTTCAGCATTTACTCTCCAGCTTTGATATCGACTTGGAATAGAAACTCTGTTAATCTATCTTTAATACTAATAAACCGAAGGAACTCCCGACATATACAGATACGAACGATGAAGCAATCCCTCAGAGAAGCCACCGACCTCAGTACAGTCACAAATACTAATTCACTGTAAAGCAACCCAGATGAAAGATGCCCCAAACCTCCCCTCGTACTCAGTGACTGTTGCCCTCTGCTCCCTTACTCTACCATCCCCAAATCAGCTTCCCCTAATGGTACTCCCTGTTGTGCTGGGACTTTTGTTACAGGCTAGTGGACAAAATATAAAATAGTTCACCTGGGCTATACTACGAGTTCCCACCTTTGCAAACAAATAAATTTAAATTACAGTTGGCCACAATAATTCGTAAACAGGCTATATTATGGAAAAGAGGTAATTATTCTGAAAGTACTGCAATAAATCGTCTACCAGGTGTCTACCATAGGTCTACAAACCTAATAAAATGTTGTATTGCAATTACATACGGTACATTTTCTGTATGTTGTAAACCCTGGAATACAACAGAGTGTGTATGAATAATTCTTGTGTCCAACTGTACATTCGACGTTATCAATCCAGTAAATGTTTGCCCAGGGTTCAAAGGTGTACAGTAGATCGAAACACGTGCGGGGAAATAATTCTGTGAGTGGAGACGAGGCCGGTGTATGAGGTGGTTGTCAGGCAGGTATACTATAGAGCAGAGGTGAGATAAATAAAACTACGAAAGGTGCTTACATGTTGTGAAACTCTGAATCTCCGACAAACATGGGATTGACAAAGCTGGATGCACCGCTAAATATGTGTGGTCGACTCTACATGTAAGATAAACAATTTGTTGTTCCCTAAACGAGCCTTCCTGCCCTTCCTAGCGGTGCGTGTGTTCTGTCCTATGCATCACAATTGGCAGGCATCGGGAGAATATACTGATGGTAAAGTTTTGTCTTGTTTATTCATTACACATGGGTTTCTTCCTCAGGCACACACACACACACACACAATTCACAAGCGTAAACACCCGCAATCACACACACACACACACACACACACAGAATAGTCACGAATACTACATAGAGCTGTAATGGTACGAGACGAAGGTGGTTAAATGTTATATATACTGTACGTTTACTGCTATTGGGACTGTAAGTGCTTTCCTCGGCTCTCCGTTAATCATATATACAGTCGCTTGGTGGGAGTGCTGGGACCTCCTTGGCTGAGACCATTACAGTACCGTTGTTGTGGTATTCTATGACATTCCCTCTTGTCCCCTCAATCTGTACGCTCGGTGCGAAGTTGTATGTCGCTAGGACCATGATATTTACGTCAGAAGTGGCAATAATTAACAGCATCAAACTTAACAATATCGACTAAAGATATTACAATTGTGACAGGTTCAGATCCTCTCTTATATGTTTTCTTTTTTTTTCTTATATAGTGTTGTGGTGCCGTGTGGTGGCCAGCTGTGGTATACTGTATATATCCTTCACCTCTTTAACCCACGTCCCCTCTGTCATAAGGAGAAACACCAGGTTATTTTTTTTCCCTGGCCACGGGGGGTTGGTTATGTGTGAGGACTTCCTGTTCTATTATCATACTTGTGGACATAATATTTCCTTCTGCCATCCCTCCCTCGTCCCCCTCATCAACACACACACACACACATACGGTACACAATCTCCTTTATTCTCGCTCTCTTTCTCTATTACTCACTCACATTCTCTCTCTCAATCTTGCGCTCTCTCTCACACACAATCTCATTTATTCTTGCTCTCATTCTCCACATCAGTTTCTTCATATCACCCACTAAACACTTCCTTCTATCCCACCAGGTCCATTCTCTCTATCACCTCTCCTCTCTATCACCTCTCCTCTCTCTATCACCTCTCCTCTCTCTATCACCCCTCTCTATCACCTCTCATTCTTTACTCTTCCTCCTCCACCCCCACCCACCCCATTTCCACAGCCCCCCTTCCTGCTCGTCGTCTTACCACACGCGCGCCACACGTGCTGGGTCTGGTAAACAAACCCGGGCTGCACGTGCAAGAGATCACGCCTGCAACATGACGGGAGGCTGTTTTTGTGTGTGCTTATGTATATACCTCTCTCACACCCTCACTCCTTGCCTTCCTCACTCCCTCCCTCCCTTCCTTCTTTCCTCCATCCCTCCCATCTTACCTCTCTCCCACCCATCTTTCCTCCCTTATTTCCTCCATCCCTCCCTACCTCTCTCCCACCCATCTTACCTCCCTTCCTCTCTTCTTTCCTCCCTTCCTCCCACTCATTTTGTTTCCCTGACTCTTCCCTCCCTCCCATCTTACCTCCCTTCCTTCCACTTTACCTCCCTTCCTCCCACCTTACCTCCCTTCCTCCCACCTTAACTCCCTGACTCTTCTTACAACTTATTTTTTACATGTGATAAAGAGGAAATGTTTGAGGGGATTATTCTTGTCCCTTGCCTTTCGCTCATCTTCACTTCCCCTTCCCCTTTTTTCACCATTCTATTTTTTCTCATTTGGTCTTCCCCTTTTCATGCCCCTCTTCTCATTCCTTTCTCCCCCTCTCTCTCTCTCTTCTCTCCCCTATCCTTCCAACCCCCTCTTTTCTCACTATCTTTACCCCTCCTTTTCCTTCTCCTCTTCCCTTTCATTCTTAAAACCAATAGTATAAAGAGAAGAGAGGAGGTATTGTTGATAAAAAAGGTATCGTATATAGCTGATTCGTGTTTGTTATTCCTTCCCCTTCCTCTCTGTCCTCTTCCCTCGTCTCTCTCTCTCTCTCTTTGTGCTTTCTGATCTCTTTCTCTCTTTCTCTCTCTCTCTCTCTCTCTCTCTCTCTCTTTCTCTCTCTCTCTCTCTCTCTCTCTCTCTCTCTCTCTCTCTCTCTCTCTCTCTCCACTCCCTTCTTCTCAGTCTCTCTCCTCACTCAACTTCCTTCATTTATCCTTCCCCTTCGTCTCTTCTTCTTTCATCCTCTTCCCCTATTATTTTTTTTATCTCCCCCACATTGCTACCCCACCACCTCCCTATTCCTTCACCCCCCCCTCTCCCTCCTCCTCCTCTACCTCTCCCATGTCCCTCCTTCCTCAGTTACGACGCTCTTCCTCTCCACCTAAACTTGTCTCAGAGAAGTACAGATACCAAACCGACTATTAGATGCGGAAATGCCTTGAAGGTTTAGTCATGAGTGGAAGAAGGACAAAGGGGACGGGAAGGACAGGGTAAGGGGGAAAGGAGGGGACACAAGGGGAGGGGAAAGGGACAGAAGGAGAGGGGGAAAGGGTCGGAAGGGAAGGGGGAAAGGAGGGGACAGAAGGAGAGGGTTAAAGGGACAGAAGGGGAGGGTTAAAGGGACAGAAGGAGAGGGGGAAAGGGACAGAAGGGGAGGTGGAAAGGGACAGAAGTGACTTAGGGAGAGTGGTGAAATGAGACGGGACAGAAAAGGGGAAACAGAAGGAAAAAGGTATGGGAGGAGAAATAAAAAAAGGTATGGGAGAAGAAAGATAAAGAAGGTATGGGATGTGAAATGAAGTATAGGGAAGGATGAGAAGGGACGAGGAGAGCACAGGGTGGAAAGGAGAGTGTTAAAGCCCTACATGAACTGATGGGTGTGTATATTTAGGTAAGGGACTCCAGGGTACAGGAGGGGAAGGCTGTTGAAGGGAAGGAAGGAAGGGAGGAAGAATGTAGAGGTAAATGTTGACGGTAAAGGAAGGAAGGAAGGAAAGAAAGGTGGAAGGAAGGAAGGAAAGAAAGGTGGAAGGAAGGAAGGAAAAAAAGGTGGAAGGAAGGATGCAAGAGGCTGTGAAGAGAGATATGGAAGGAAGACTGTGAAGTAAATGCTGACGATAAAGGAAGGAAGGAAAAAAGGAAGGAAGGAAAGGTGGAAGGGAGAGGGTAAGGAGAAAGAGGGAAAAAGAATTATGAAGTGAGTGAATGCTTACTGAAATGGAAGGAAAGAAGGAAGAAAGGAAAATGAGGAAGTAAGAGAAAATGAAAGGTGCTTAGGAAAAGTGAATACAATGGAAGGAGAGGGTTAAGCTGGAGTGGATATTTAAAGAGTGAGTAAATGAGTGAATAAGTGAATGAGTGAGTGAATGAGTGAGGGAGTGAAAGAAGTGGATAGGGAAAAAATATATATAATTTAATGGAGAGAAAAGAGAGAAGATGAGGGAGGGATGTGAGGGGGTAGGAAAAGAAAAGAGAGAGAGAGAGAGAGAGAGAGAGAGAGAGAGAGAGAGAGAGAGAGAGAGAGAGAGAGAGAGAGTGGCAATGGCGATGAAATTAGCTATGTTAGGGTTGAGGGGTAAGGGGAAGAGAGGGAGAGCTGAGTCAGAGGGGAAAAGGTGATGAGAGAGGAACTAAAGAATTGTGAGGGAAAGACCAAGGTGATAAAAGCAAGTCAGGGGAAGAGACTCGTATAGGTATTTAAGGACATTGTGATCGTGTACGAGAATTATTAGTCTTCTGATTCCTCCTGACTATGCCACGAAACACGCTTCTTCTCAATAGGTGGTGTTTCGTGGCAATATTTGAAGGACTCATTTATCTCCAATTTTCAGACTACATCACAGGGTCCCTTAATAAAGTGAGTAACAGGGAAGCAGCATGGGTAATAGATAGATTTAAGTGAGTATAATAATAAAAATAAATTATATACAAGACAGAGACTGCATGATAAAGTCGAGGAACAAATTATATGAACACTGCTGGAGGCAACAGGAGGCCCTTTTTTGGAAAAGTAGTGGAAGCCTAATAATTGATAATCGATTCGTCGAATAATCACCGACTATGATGTAAATGCTACTCTTCATTTATATATATTTTTATATTTTATTCCTCTTGAGTTTGTTGCCAGATACCTCAGTCGGTGTTCTGATAGTATTTATTTAACTGACTTCAAGGTGAATAACAATGCAACCAGCTGTACTTTAAACTGTCTTCAAAAACCGAGAGGAACAAGGGAAAACAGAGGGGATTATTTACAGTGAATCGAGGTGAAATAGAGTAAGCCAGGGAGGGAGGGAGGGGAGGGCTTGAGACAGGATGAGATTATGATGGAGAATGTGAAACAGGAGAGGTAGAAGTGAGACAGTGGGGGAAAAAGTAACGTGTATGGAGTGAGGGAGGGTGCGACAGTGTAAGAAACAGTGAGACAGGGTGAGTTAAAATGAGCATGGATTAAACAGAGTGAAGTAGGGTGAGGGAATTTGAGGCAGACAGGGTGCAAGAAAGTGAGTGAATTGGAGACAGATAGGGTGCAAGAGAGTGAGGTAAGGTGAGAGAAAGTGAGACAGAAAGGGTGCAAAAAAGTGAGGGAATTTGAGACAGGGTGCAATAAGGTGAGGGAGTGTGAGGGAATTTTTTTGAGACAGACAGGGAGCAGGAAAGTGAGGTATAGGGTGAGGGAATTTTTTGAGACAGGGTGCACGAAAGTAAGTCAGGGTGAGCTAGAGAAAAAAATAGGACTAGGGAGAGCGAGGTAAAATTAGGCAGAGCGAGATGGCAGGGAGGGGAGGGGAGGGGAGGGGAGGGGAGGGGAGGGGAGGGTGTGAGGGGGTTGATACAGAGTGAGTCAGAACAAGTGGGGAAACGGAGGTGAATATGTGTTTGATATTAGGTACAGTCGTCAGCAGAAGTTCGTCCCAGTCAACTCGGGTTAGAGGAGCCTTGTGGTAATCTGTTAACACACTATGAGAGTTGAAAAGTACTGTATGATTGAAATGGCTAAATGATCTTCAGTATTATGCATCTAAACTATATTTGTCAACTTTCATAGTGTGTTAGCAGATTACCACCATGTTCCTCTAGACACCTGAGCTAAATGGGACGAATTTTTGCAGACGATTGTAGGTGTATGTGGAAAGACTGAATATTACAAGCAGTGTAAATAACATAGAGATCTATAGACAATGAAAAAAAAAAAGGAGGAGGATGTGAGATGAATTGTGGACGCTGCAGGAGAGAGAAGGAAGTGAAGCGATATGAATGATGAGGGATGGAGGTATGAGGGATGGAGGTATGAGGGATGGAGGTATGAGGGATGGAGGTATGAGGGATGGGGGTATGAGTCAGGTGAATTATGAGAGTGAGGAATCGATAAAGCGAGGGAAACTGAGCAATGAGTGGTCGTAAGAATTGAGGAGTAATAAAGCGAGGGAGAAAAAAACAAACCACTGAAGGATGAATGAGTCGAAGAATAGTAACTGAAAGTGGGAGGCAATGAATGGGACGGAGTGAAGAAAGTTAATCAAAAGCAACTTGAGAAAATGAGAGACAGAGAGAGACAGACAGGCAGAGAGACATAGAGAAACAGAGAGACAGACAGGCAGAGAGACACAGAGAAAGAGACAAACAGAGACAGAGAGAGACACAGAGAGACACAGAGAGACACAGAGAGACAGAGACAGACAGAGACAGACAGAGACAGACAGAGACAGACAGAGACAGACAGAGACAGACAGAGACAGAGAAAGACAGCCAGACAGAGAGAGACAGAGACAGAGAAAGACAGCCAGACAGAGAGAGACAGCCAGACAGAGAAGAAGGTAGCTGTTTGGTTGGTTGGTTGGTTGGTTGTCTGGCCGGAGGAGTAAGAAGTGAGTCTGGCTGGCAGGTTAGGTCAATGACTTCAGGTAGAAAGAGATTGGCATGAGGGGAAGGGTGAGGGCATGAGGGGCAGGGCAGGGCAAATAAATGGCAGGGGGGAGAGGGTAGAGTGAAGGGAGAGGGGATCTGAGTTTAGTGTGAAAGAAGAGGGGTGAAAGGGTAGAGTGAAAGGAGAGGAGATTTGAGTATAGTGTGAGAGAGGAAGGGTGAAAGGGAAGAGTGAAGAAAGAGAGGTGAGAGTGTACAGTTAAGGGAGAGGGGAAATAAGTTTAGTGTGAGATAGAGTGAAGAATGAGGGGTGCATGAGAGAGTAATGTTATGGGAGAGTAAAAATGTGTTTAATGTGTGTGAGAGAGGAAGGGTGAGAGAGTAAAGTGATATAAGAATCATAATACAGACACGTCTCCTTGATATCCTCTCTCTCACTCGCACACACATTCTCTCTCTCTCTCTCTCTCTCTCTCTCTCTCTCTCTCTCTCTCTCTCTCTCTCTCTCTCTCTCTCTCTCTCGGCTGAAAAAGACATGCAGGTTGACTAAGAAACTGAATATAGATAGACCTGAAATAGACAGCGTGAGGCAATACAGGCAGAGTAAGGAGACCCTATGCAGGCAGGCAGGCAGGCAAGCAGGCAAGCAGGTTGATGTAAGCAGAGAGATGCAGCAGGTGCACAGTAGAATGGTGGGACCGGAAGAGAGGAGGATCTAGGGCAAAGGAATCAAGCAGAGAGATAGGCAGGCAGGCAGGCAGGCAGGCAGGGAGGCAGGCAGGCAGAGCGAGAGAACGTGCAAGGCAGGAAGATGAAACGAGACAGGCAAAGGGGAGGCAGGAAGAGCTCTATTAGCCTGGTTTAACGTAACACTAATACAAACGCCAGGGGAGTGTAGTGGGGAATGGAGGGCAAAGGGAGGTGAGGGCAATGGGGAGTAATTGAGGTAAGAGGAATGGAGGGGTGAGGGGGAGGAATACATTATATATATATATACACATTTATGTAATGAGAGAGAGAGAGAGAGAGAAAGAGAGAGAGAGAGAGAGAGTATAAAATATTATGAGGGAAGAGGAAGGAGAAGAAATGACAGGTTAAGCTTGGCAGTTGACCCTGTTGCTTAACTTTTTCACACATGGCTGACGCATAAGTGAGTAAAATAATAATAATGGCCTGTGTGTGTGTGTGGTGGTGATGGTGTCATTCGTTGGTGTATCATTCATTATAATGTACTCAAGAATCCCCTGATAAACGCAACTATAATAATAAAAATAATAAAAATAATAATAATATTAATAATAATAATAATAATAATAATAATAATAATAATAATAATAATAATAATAATAATAATAATAATAATAATAATAATAATAATAATAATAATAATAATAATAATAATAATAATAATAATAATAATAATAATAATAATAATAATAATAATAATAATAATAATAATAATAATAATAATAATAATAATAATAATAATAATAATAATAATAATAATAATAATAATAATAATAATAATTGGAGGTTGGTGAGTCATCCACATAGGGCCACCAAACACCACCCACCTCGGAGAAGGTCTGTTTCGTGGCATTGTCTGGGGAAATCAGTGGTCTCCAGTTTTCTAATACACCATCAAATATAGGGCCCACAAAAAATATATTATATCATATTTTACGTGTGTTGCTTTTTCCCCTCGACCTATTAGTGTTGTGACTCAGATATTTTTGTAGTCTAAGTATGGTATTGTAAACTATGGGACAAGCAGGTGTATGTATGGTTGTATATATATGAAACACAGGTGAGACATTCGTGGTTGAGGGGTTTGTTTTGATATTAGTTGAATGTTCTGGGTTGGGAGAAGAAGCTTGAAATTTGAACTGGGAGTGTGGAGAGGATAGATTGAACTGGGATTGAATATGTATGTATGTGTGTGTATGAATGTATGTATGTAAATAAATATGCTTGAGTATATGTACGATATTTTATGTGTGTGTGTGTAGGTGTGTGTGTGTGCGTGTGTGTGTGTGTGTGTGTGTGTGTGAGAGTGTGTGTGTGTGTGTGTGTGTGTGTGTGTGTGTGTGTGTGTGTGTGTGTGTGTGTGTGTGTGTGTGTGTGTGTGTATGTATGTGAGGGTAGAGAACGCGGAAGGGACACCATTCCGTCTACCCAATTAGTGACAGGTGATGCCATAATTTGGGAGGGGGAAGGGGGAAGGGAGTTGTGATGGGGAGTGGGGATGGGGAGTGGGGATGGGGAGGATAGGGGCGGGTCACTGTGGAAACGAGTACGGGGAGGAGGAGAGGTGGATGAGAGGAAGATAGGGGCGGAGGACAGAAATGGAATGGAGGAAAGAGTGGATAGAAGAAAGGAGGAACGAGAGAGGAAGAAAGATAAATGGAAGAGGGGGATAAAAATGGGGTGAAGGAAGAGAGAAAGGCAACGGGGAAACTAGAGAAAGAATTTGTGAAATGTGAGAGAGGGCAGCAGAAGGAGAGAAGAGTGATGGGAGGGAAAAGAAGAGCGAGGAGTGGTGGTGACACAAGTGAATAATATACGAGGGGATTACAAGACGCAGACACCAGAAGAGAAGTAAACAAACAAATGTGTTGTGGTCAGACTCTAAATGAATACAGAGAAAGGTAAGCTAAAGGGAAAAAAAACAGAGGACTTCTAACTGTATGCTAAATTGTGGCCAAAATCACATTACAATTCAGTAAAAACGAAAGACTGGGATAGTTATCAACACACAAAAAATAATGAATGAATCAGTCAAGTCACACACGATTCTGAATCATATTCCGTATCTGAATTTTAAAAGTACAGAAAATAATGAACCCGGAAAAAAGTTCTCGAACATTAATCAAACAGCAGCGACACATTCATCATATTGAAGATTGGGGGAAGTAACCAGATGTGGGTAAATTGGAGCATACGTAGCCCTCCTAAGTCTACAGGAAAACACATCCCTATAGTCTCATACGGAGGGATGCTGTTTCCTGATATAGTTTGGGGGAATCAGTCCTCTTCTACTTTCCCACAA
Source organism: Petrolisthes manimaculis (assembly GCA_034508575.1). Classification (NCBI taxonomy): domain Eukaryota; kingdom Metazoa; phylum Arthropoda; class Malacostraca; order Decapoda; family Porcellanidae; genus Petrolisthes; species Petrolisthes manimaculis. Next base: position 29,750 of record JAWZYT010003979.1, on the reverse strand, counting down.
CAGGCTAGTTCCCTTAATTCAAACCAGCATGCTTCATAAGTGAGGTGTGCTTTAGCTGCCAATAAATATATCCTGTACTTGAACGAGATCATAATTTATTTATAACTGTTGTTGAAAGACTTTAAATCCCCAGTGATTCTTTTTTTATTTTGTCATTTGTCCTCAGCTTTATTCACTGCCAGTTAATGTTAGTGTGCGTTAGGTTAGGTTAGGTTAGATTAAGTTGGGTTGGGCTGGGTTAGGTTGGGCTGGGTTAAGTTGGGCTGGGTTAGGTTAAATTAAGATGGATTGGGTTAGGTTAGATTGGATTGGGTTAACTTCGGATAAACTAGGCTCCTGCTGATTCCTCCAAACTATTGCCACGAAACAGATCTCTCGTTATAATAACATTGAGGTGGTCTGTTTCCAAGTATAGTTTGGAGGAATCAGTAGGATATATATGGATTAATTTGTCTGGCTTTCTGTGGATACACTTGTTAGGTGTGTGGCCTTATGCAGGGTGAGAGATGATTACACACAAACTCACACACACACCTGCTCCAAATGTTACCCGCAGGTGTGTGTGTGTGTGTGTGTGTGTGTAATCGTTCCCGGACAAGATGCCAAATTCTCTGTGTGTATGTTTGGAGTAGACAGAAGCAGCAGCATAATAAATAAATCCTATACACTGAACCCCAATAATAATAATAATAAAAATAACAATAACAATAACAATAACAATAACAATACTAAAAAAAAAAAAAAAAAAAAAAAAAAAAAAAAAATAATAATAATAATAATAATAATAATATTTAGTAAAAAATATCGTAACTCTTCATTTACTCACCAACCATTACCCCACCTACCTACCTACCTACCTACTCTTCAACCCCACTTCATCCTTCCACGCACCATTTTATATAAAGCGTTAATTAACCCGCTTCAGTACCCCTAGTGATCCGAGGAAGGGAATTAAACACACACACACACACACACACACACACACACACACAATAATAATATGAATATAAGTTTCATGGCATTCAATTAACATAACTTTGCACTTACAGTACCTAAAAATTATTATATTAAAATCAAAACGAGAAAACTAGAATTGGAGAGATCAAAGTAAGAGAAAATTTCCTTAGTAAATAGAATGATAAAATAAACAGATGATTATGAACACAAATACGTACAGAATATCCCAGGAAAATAATATAACTCGCACACTCATAACTCGCACACGCAAAACTCGCACACGTAAAACTCGCACATGCTCAACTCGCACACGCAAAACTCGCACATGCTCAACTCGCACACGCAAAACTCGCACATGCTCAACTCGCACACGCAAAACTCGCACACTCGTAACTCGCACACTCATAACTCGCACACTCATAACTTGCACACTCATAACTTGCACACTCATAACTCGCACACTCATAACTTGCACACTCATAACTCGCACACGCAAAACTCGCACACGCAGGCCTAAAAATGATCAACTGTTACCATTATGTATGTATGCACACACACAACTGGACTCACACACACATACACACACTCTGAACTCGCACACTCAGAACTCGCACACTCACACCCAAAATGATCAGCTGTTACCATTCATCTCCAAGCTTGCGTGAAAGGCTCTGGGAGGAGGGGAGGAGGGGATAGGGTGAATGGGGAGGGATGGAGGAGGGGATAGGGTGAATATGGAGGGACTGAGGGATGGAGGGTAGGTTGAGGAATGGTGGAGGGATGTAGGATGGGGGTGGGGGTGGAGGGGATAGGGTGAATAGAGAGAGAGAGAGAGAGAGAGAGAGAGAGAGAGAGAGAGAGAGAGAGAGAGAGAGAGGAGGCAAGGATCAGCTGTGCAAATGCGGAAGTGACGGGAACGTGAAGTGGGAGAGGGGGAGGGTGGGGTGAGTAAGAAGGGTTCGTGAGAGAGAGAGAGAGAGAGAGAGAGAGAGAGAGAGAGAGAGAGAGAGAGAGAGAGAGAGTATGATGAAGGGAAAGAGAGAGAGAGAGAGAGTATATGTCTTGTATATAGTTGTGTGCATCATTGGTGTATTATCATATGAGTCATAGGTTAAAATGTACTTATAGATTATTGTTAAAAGTTACCATTTATGCATACCCACATTGGGAAACATGTATTTTTAAGTGTATTGTATTCACTATTGATTCCAAAATCTTGCTCAAGATAGTTCTCTGCAACTCACTGAGCACTTAGGGCTGTATAATGTTTATTTTTGTTTTGCAAATCATGTAAATATAATGTTTATTTTGTATTTGTAAACTATGTAAATAAAAAAAAAAAAAAAAAAAAAGTAGGAGGAAGGGAAAGACAGAGAGGGCGGGAGAAAGAGGGAGATAGAAAGAGAGGGGGGTGAAAAAGAAAGGGGAAGAGAGAGGGAGGGAGTAAGAGGAGAGAGAGAGATGAGGGAAAGAGAGTTAGATTACGAAGAAAAATATACAGCTAGTTCTCACCAACTTTGTAATATCATTCTCTTTTCCCACTGTCTGTTCACTTTCTCCCTACAAAAATAAGTCATCCTCTTTTACTTATCTCCTTTCCTAACATGATTCTCTCTTGTTTTTTATCCTCCTCTTTTTATAGCCTTCTCATTATTTGTCCATGATACTTGTCTCATTTTTAAACTCGCTGGTAATTTATCTTACCCTAAAAAAGAAAAAGAAATAGTATCTCTTTTTCTTACTTCTGCTCCCTATGTTATATTTCCTTCTCTACACCAGACATTTTTTCCTTCTTCTCCTATTTCCATATTACACAATGATCTTTTTTCATCACCCAATTATTTCTTTTCACTGCAAGATTAACTCTGATTTCGTTTCCTTTCTATGAGATATTTTCCCTCTATCGAATATTTCTTATCATCCCACCCTTCCTGAGCAATATTCTCCACTCATAGGAGACGTAAAATGGGAAGAGGAGGAGTGAGGAGTGAGAAGGAGGGATGAGGAAGGAGGGGGAAGAGGGAGAAGGGAGAAGGAAGGAGGAGAGAGGAGAAAGGAGGAGTGAGAAGGAGGGATGAGAAAGAAGGGGGAGGAGGGAGAAGAAAGGAGGATGGAGGAGGGAGAAGAAAGGAGGAAGGAGGATGGAGGAGGGAGAAGAAAGAAGGAAGGAGGATGGAGGAGGATGGAGGAGAGAGGAGGATGGAGGAGAGAGGAGGAAGGAGGAGAGTGGAGAAGGAAGGGGAGTGGGGAAAGGAGGGAGTTCTGAAAAAAATTAAAAGAATGAACAAAATCTACTTTTTAAAATCGGAAAATGCAGCGACATCCTGTCTTCCGATTCTTAACCTATTATTGTGAGCTGTAGGATTCTTATGTATAGAATTCTCGAAACAATGTGTACTGTAGACTACATTAGTATATTGGGAACTGTGTGTGTGTGTGTGAGTCCAATGATGTGCGGGTTCGTGTGTGTGTGTATGTGTGTGTACAGTATATATATATATATATATATATATATATATATATATGTGTGTGTGTGTGTGTGTGTGTGTGTGTGTGTGTGTGTGTGTGTAGTACGGTTGAACGAGCTCTATTACCGCGTGTGTTTGTTCCGAGGCAACATGAAGTCAATCAAAGGTGCAGGGAGTGTCGGTGGCCTCCCTCCCAGTGGTGGTGTCTTCCTCCCACCTCTACCTCACGCCCTCCACACCTCCACTTCCATCCACCTCACTCCACCTTTACCTCACATCCTCCACACCTCCACCTCCTTACTCCACACCACTCCACCTTTACCTCACGTCCTCCACACCTCCACCTCCACCTCCTTACTCCACACAACTCTACCTTCACCTCATGCTCTCAAAACATCCACCTCCTTACTCACTCGACTCCTATCCTCTTCCTCCCACCTTTACCTCCACCTCCATCCACCTCACTCTCTCCACCCCCATCACGCTCATTCACCTTTACACACACACACACACACACACATCCCTCTCCCTCTCTCTCTCTCTGTCCACCAACCACACCCACTACAGAGCGACCCTGATCAATATATCCACCTTAAGTCCACTCACTATAATAAGGTGTAGGAGATAATGGAAGTAGAAGGGGTATTAAATGTGAATGTTATGGTGGCGTCTTGTGTTTGGGTGTTGTGAGGGGCTGGCTGGGGTCCTACATGTGTCTGTTTATGTTGTCTAAGATTAAAGGGGGTGTGGGAGTAGGAGACAGGCTTGGGGGAGGACTGAGGCGGTGTGGGAATAGAGGGACAGGCTTGGGGTTGGTAGAAAGCACGTCCTCCTATTCCTGCACCCCCCTAAACCCCCCAATATCCCACCCCAAGTCTATTCCCCTACTCCTGCAACTCCCCAAACTACCCCCAAGCCTGTCCCCCTATTCCCACCCCCCCTTAATTAAAGCACTCGTTCGTTGGAGTACTTATTGTCCCGCATGAGTCGAAGGGGTTGAGGAAGAGTGAAAGGGAAAGGTATTGATAAGAAAATTAATGTATATATATATCTTAGATGAACGAGCATAGTTGGAAGAGTTGGTAATGAAATTTAGCTGGAAGAGATGACTAGCAGAAGATAAATTTAATTAACCTTCTGGTAATATAACTCACTGAGGAACTGGATAGGTAACTAATTCCTACCTTCTGAGATGACTGAAAAACACATATTTTATAAATTATTGAAGGTGTTGCAAGTACGAATTATCACCGGTGGACCGATAATAAATTAAGCATAAATTACGACAGACACCACATGTCCGGCAACTGAACCTGACTTCAATAACTTCGTGTAACTGTGTAGGTCATGAAAAAAAAAATACAAGGGGAGGAGAGGAGAAAGATGCACAGAATAAGAAGAATGAGAACACGCAGGTGGAGACATAGTAGGTGAGGAAATAAAAATGGTAAAGTGTGAAGAAAGGAGGAGAATAAGAAAGGAGGAGAATAAGAAAGGAGGAGAATAAGAAGAACGAGAAAGAGCAGATGCAAGTGTAGAAATAGTGAGTGAGAAATATAAATGGGAAATTGTGAAAGACAGAGAAGAATAATAGAAATGAAAAAGACCAAACGCAGATGATGGAGAAATAGTAAGGAAGAAAAGTTACTAGGACAGCGTACCAGAAACATTTGCTATTTATTGAACACTCCCCCTTACTTCACACACAGCCTCACTCTACCTTGACCCACCTTGCATCACACTATACACACTGGATGCCACGCCTTGTCCTTCATCTCCTATATATACTTTACTACTCTGCTATACATTGATTAAACTCCTGTGGTCCTTCTTCCCTTTGTTGACTTTGTTTCTTAATACCCTGCTTTACTTTTGCTATACTTTGCTTTTCCTTATTTCACGCCATGCATTCTGTCCCTGCTTCCTTCACCCTAGCTGCCCTCCCTTGCCCTGGCCTGACCCCAGTCTGATACACGACCTCTGCAACACTAAGTGCGTGCGTGCTGCCCTCCCACACACAGACACACACACACACACACACACACACACACACACACACACACACACACACACACACACACACACACACACACACACACTCATGTACAGTCCGTGCATCACCACCAGGGCGATCATGAGGCAGCCGGAAGGTGAGGCAGTCATGCATGGACCATTATGAGCAGCAGGAGATGAGACTACCAAAGGAAAAAGGGAAAGAAAAAGAAAGAGGAAGTAAACAATATAAATTACTGGACTGGACTTGGCACGGGATGTTGTTTTCCTCCTTGGTGGGGATGGGGTTGGTACTGGGAGACTCACCGGTAATAATAATGATGTGTTGATATAGCCATGAAGACTGTGTGTATATAGTGTATAATATAATACTATACACGAAAATATACATGCATATATACATACATACATACGTGCATGTTAACATACGATTATGTATACATACGCATACCCAGCACATACAAAAACAAACAAACATTGCATTATGCTTAATTAAAATCATGCACACATATTATATTACATGCCCAAGTACAGTACATACAGACACACTCACAATCAAGGACATTAATGCCTCTCTTCACACAACACACCAACAACAACAACATATTAATTATTATGCATTAACCCAAAGAACGCCAACACTCCTCACACACACACAAACAAACAAACCCGAGACAACATACATATACACATTCACTGGTCTTGTAACTCAGTGGTATAATCGTTCTCCCCTGCCACTCACCAGTCTCAGGTTAGCCCCCCACTCCACCAACCTCAGGATTTCCACTGACGGCCAAACAGTTACTGGACGGCCCCCTTCAGCTAGAGAGGATGGAGTGTGTGTGTTTGTGTTTGTGTTTGTGTGTGTTTGTGTTTGTGTTTGTGTGTGTTTGTGTTTTTGTTTGTGTGTATTTGTGTTGTGTTTGTGTTTGTGTTTGTGTGTGTGTGTGTGTGTGTGTGTGTGTGTGTGTTTGTGTTTGTGTTTGTGTGTGTGTGTGTGTGTGTGTGCCCCCCTATGTCTTAATCATATTTTGGTAGCTACGGTTGACCACAATATTTTGTACACAAACTTTTGGTATATAAGGTATCCATTTCATTCTGGAAATAATCTTTCAAGCAATTCAGTGTTTGGTAAATATAAAACCTTTTGAAATATCGTCCGGTAAGCTATTTATATTCTTTGGGTCTGTTTTCCTCTACTCAGATTTAAATATGTCCTGGCTAAGTTGTGAGGAAGAAAGTAAAGATGAGGAAAAGAGGTAACGGGAGGAAAAGAGGAAATGTAACGGGAGGAAAAGAGGAAATGTGAGGAAAAAAGGAAAGGTGAAGAAGAAATGAAAGGTGAGTAAAAGAAAAGAAATACGATGAAAAGAAAGGAGAGGCGAGGCAGAAAGGAAAGGTGAGGAAGAGAAAGGAAAGGTGAGAAAGAGAGAAAATATGAGATGGGAAGGAAATGCGAGGAAAAGAAAGGACATGTGAAAAAGAAAGGAAAGGCGAGGAAGAGAAAGGAAAGGCGAGGAAGAGAAAGGAAAGGTGAGGAAGAGAAAAGAAAGGCGAAGAAGAGAAAGGAGAGGCGAGGAAGAGAGAAAATGTGAGATGGGAAGGAAAGGACAGATGTGGTAGTGAAGGCTGAGTACTGAGAAGAAGATATGTGGGGAACCGGTCTGAAGGAAGGAAGGAAGGAAGGGAGGGAGGAGTGGCAAGGATGGACATTTGTGGAGAGAAATAGTAGGTGTGGGAGATAAGAACGATAGAGGAAGGGCAAGGGAGGAGGAGGAGGAGGAGGAGGAGGAGGAGGAGGAGGAGGAGGAGGAGGAGGAGGGAAGGGGGGCTGACTGGATGTGGAGAAAAAAAGTATCGTAGGAGAAGTTTGTTTGTTGCTGTGAAATTTGCAGGACAAAAAAAAACCACACATCTGGAAATAGAAGTGTGTGTTGTTGAAAAGATGTACATACTTAAAAACTTGTATATAAATGAGAGGGGAGAATGATATATGAGAATAATAATGTATGAGGAGTTACGGAGAATATAAGAATGTATAAATGAAGGGAGGGATAAAATAATGTAGTCAGGTAGGAACTAGAGAAATGGGGAGGAAGTTTATAGGTGTACTGTTGTATAGATATAGAAGATGGCAAGATGTGTGTGTGTGTGTATGTGTGTGAGAGAGACTGAGAAGGGATGAGAGAGTAGGAAGAAGAAAGAGTGTGACAAAGATGATGCTGTAAGAAAGGAAGAACTGTGAGGGACAGAAAGGACTGGGTAATAGTACTGGGTGCAAGACGAGGTACCGGGAGAGAGACGTAGTACTGGAAGGGAGAGGCGTAGTACTGGAAGAGAGAGAAAGGACTGGGAAGGAGAGGCGTAGTACTGGGAAGAGGAGAAAGAACTGGGAGGGAGAAGAGTAGTACTGGGAGGGAGAGAAAGGGGAGGGAGAGAAAGGGCTGGGAAGGAGAGGCGTAGTACTGGGAAGAGGAGAAAGGACTGGTGGGTGTAGATAGATAGGATACACAAGAGAGGTCAGGTGTTGAGGGACCAGACCAGTGTGGGAGGAGGCAGGCAGGCAGGCAGGCAGGCAGGCAGGAAGGCAGGCAGGCAGGACAGGTTTGTGAAGAGGCCACCACCAGTACGAGACGTGCATGGTGGTGGTGAAGGAAAAAGGTAAAGAAGGGGACGAGTATTTATGGAGAACACATGTACGATAAAAGGACAAAACCAAACATTAAAGAGAAAGTACTTGAAAGGAACAGCAAATGGATGGAAGGAAAGGGTAAAAATGGGTAGAAAAGAAGAATCATACGAGAAATGAAGAATGTTGAACAGGTGAGTATTGAAGTTAAAAAGGAACAATAACTGGTTAAGAAGTCTATGCTTTTTATGACGATGAATGCAAACAAAATCATGTATGGTACAGTAAAGCTTGGTTAACCAAATCGGAGGGCAGGGCAGGGCAGGGCAGGGCAGGGCAGGGCAGGGCAGGGCAGGGCAGGGCAGGGCAGGGCAGGGTGGAAGGGTTAGCGTTGGAAGGTTATACAGATGTCGAGAGGCATTGCAAGTCTCTGAAGTAAAGAGAGGGTGAGAGACAGAACAGCATGGTAGGTATGGTTAGCCAAAAGAAAACTATACACAAATGGACACTGCAGGAATGGATGAATTGTAGAGGAAGGGTATGAAGGCAGGTAGACTAGAGCATGAAGGTAAAGGTGCAGTTAATTAATATAATCAGATGAAAAGACAGTAAGGTTGGTATATCTGGACAGGATTAGGTGCCTTCATTTTGCCTGGAATCCTTCTCTAGACTTTTGACATTCCATGAGTGTCTCTTTGCTGTGTGTTGGCGGCAGTGAAAGCAAATAATGGAGGGGACATTGAGTCAGGGCACTACAAACAATGACCTTTGCCTAGACAGTGAGATAACTTGGCATTTTGTATATTATAATAATAATAATAATAATAATAATGATAATAATAATAATAATAATAATAATAATAATAATAATAATAATAATAATAATAATAATAATAATAATAATAATAATAATAATAATAATAATAATAATAATAATAATAATAATAATAAAAATAATAATAATAATAATAATAAAAATAATAATAATAATAATAATAATAAATAAAAAATAAAGTAGCATTAGTAGTGTCTTACCATTATATTCTTATTATTGTAATTACTAGTGTTACACAAGTATATGTACAGTTAGTATAACAATATTACCATTACCAAACCCATTTATGAACAGTGCAGGTGACTGACTATATACTCTACAGTCCAACTATTATTTGATACAACAATTTTCAATACGTTCTGGTCACTGGCTGATAGGGTAGTACCATTAAAGGTGGTGCAGGTTCCATTAATGGCAGTCATTACCTACAATGATTTTAACTGACTTCAACACCAGTAAAGGAATCACCACCATCTGCCACAGCATTAAAATGTCTATCAGTGACCGATTTACTGGCACGGCATGTTAGGGTGAAGGGAGGGGAGGGGAAGGGAGGGGAAGGGAAGGGAGGGGAGGGGAGGGGAGGGGAAGGGAAGGGAGGGGAGGGGAGGGGAGGGAGTTTCTAAGCAAGGCAACAAACCAAGTGTGTGAGAAGCAGAACACATAAGCAACAAGACGAGAACACCACAAGAGGTCAAACAGGAATATGCAGCGAGGTAAACACAAACCAGAATAATCGAGTGTAAAGGTAAGACAAGACAACAGAAGATAAACTAAAGAGGGATAGTAATAAAGCAGGAAAAAAAGACAAAGTGAGGGAAAAACAAACAGCCAGAAAACAGAACATGGAAGTGTGAAGGTGAGGGAGGTCATGCAGGATGTAAGGGTGAGGCAGGGCAGGGTGAGGCAGGGCAGGGTGAGGCAGGGCAAGGTGAGGCAGGGCAGGGTGAGACGGGACAAGGTGTGACAGGGCAAGGTGAGATAAGGCAGGGGGTGAGGCAAGGCAGGGTGAGGCAGGGGGTGAGGTAGAGGGTGAGGCAGGGGGTGAGGTAGAGGGTGAGGCAGGGGGTGAGGCAGGGCAGGGTATGATGAAGGTGAGGCAGGGCAGGGCAGGACAAGTGGAGGTGGAGGAGGAAGAGTGTGAGTCATGACAGGCTGAGGGTCAATACCTCACACTGACCCACATCCACCCTTCCTTACACCTCCACATCCACCCTTCCTTACACCTCCACATCCACCCTTCTTTACACCTCCACATCCACTTCCCTCTCCACACTTCCCTCTCTCACACCACCACACTTCCCTCTCTCACACCACCACACTTCCCTCTCTCACACCACCACACTTCCCTCTCTCACACCTCCACATCCCATTCCACCTCCACACTTCCCTCTCACACACCTCCACACTTCCCTCTCTTACTCCTCCACATTACCTATTCTTTCTTATGCACATCTCACACTTGCAAAAATAATTATTGATTCTTTTATACTTCACACCATATAATTCACATTGCTAAGACATAACAAATCATATTATCTTTCCACACAACCCTCTCCAACACAGTACATACAACAACAACAACAACAACAACAACAACAACAACAACAACAACAACAACTACACACATAATTTTACTACTATTGTCCAGTCGTCAAATCATAACTAATAATTTTTTTATTTTTTTTCATTTGTATTTGTCTTGTTTCAATTTTTTTCCTCTCCCTCTTGTACTCTTTTTCATCATTCTTCCTTTCACTCTCTTCCCTCATTCGTGCACATATTTTTCTTATGATTTTTTTGTTTTAATTTTTCTCTCATTCACTTTTCTCATTTATCATCCACTAATTTTTCACGTGTTTGTTTTAATTTACTCTTCTGATTTTCCTTTCCCCACATTTACTATTAATAATTATAATATTCTTTCTTGTTATCTAATCAGTTATTCATCGTCTAATCACTTCCTCAGTTTTTACGCATCTCAATATTAACTCATTTTATCTCATTTCTAACGCACCTCAATCATATCTTACTCACTCCTTACACAGTCTCACATCTGAATCATCTTTTATTAATTTATTCACTTCTAAATCAATTTCATCACATACTCATATCATACTCATCCCCTCATCATTTTTTACTCATTTTCTTTTAATAATTCTCTCATCCTTTTGTTCATTTCATATTTTTTTTGTACTCAGCTAATATTTTTTACTCACCATTCTTCCCTCATTTATTTCCTCATTTATCACTCATTTCTTCTAATAATTCTCTCATCTTTTTACTAATTTCATAATATTTGTCTGTACTAAGCTAATATTTTTACTCACCATTCTCCCCTCATTTATCACTAATTTTCTTCTAATGATTCTCTCCTCTTTTTGCTCATTTCATATTTTTTTTTACCCAGCTAATATTTTTTACTCACCATCCTTCCAGACAGACCTGATGAGTAAGTGAATTGAAAGTAGTGAGTGGTAGTGTTGCGTGCGTGTGAACTCGAACCTGCTTGTGTGTGTGTGTGTGAGTGGGTGTGTGGTTGGGTGTGTAAGTGGGTGTGTGTGTGAGTGGGTGTGTGGTTGGGTGTGTACGTGGGTGTGTGTGTGGGTAGGTGTGGGTGTGTGTGTGGGTGGGTAGGTGGGTGTGCGTGTGAGAGATGTGATCATGTATGTGTGTAATTGTTTGCATGGGCATGTGTGTTTGTGTTTACATATGTGCGTGTGGGCATATGTGCATGTAGGCATACAGTATGTACGTGCGTGCGTGTGCGTGCGTTTGCGTGTGTGCGGAGGGTGGGGCGATTGGGCGCAGCTTGTTTCTTGCGCTGGGTTCCGTTACGAGCGAGGAGGACGAGGCTCAGGTAAAAAAAAAAAAAAAAAAAAAAAAAAAAAAAAAAAAAAAACTGACCGAGAAAAAAAATAAAGAGATTGACGGAGAAAAAAGTGGCAATAAAAATCTGAAGCAAAAAACTGCAGTTTAGAAAGTGGAGGGGGAGGAAAAAAGGATGGATGGATGGATGGAGAGGTAGGAGGGAGAAATGGTGAGAGAAGGAAGGAATAATGATAATAGTAAGGAAGAGGGAGGGGAACATAAGTAGGAGAGGGATGGAAGGAAGGAATGATAACAACAAGGAAGAAGAGATTAGGAAAAATGGGTGAATGGTGCTTGATCGTATATTCTTCATTAATTATGACGTGATAGAATAGTGTTCGTAAATCTGGAGCAACTGATTCCTCCAAACTATTCCAAGCAGAAGCAGACTCCTATTAATGTTGTTCATCAAATCCTGTTTCCTGACATTACTTGGAAAATTCAGTAATAGTCCAATATAATTCTTCCATTATAAAACTAATTTAGAACTAACTTTCGTAATACTCTGACCTGATATCCAGAAAAAAAAAATACATATATATATATACAGTATACCGTAAAAAAAAATATATATACAGTATACCGTAAAAAAAATATGTATACAGTATACCGTAAAAAAAATATATATACAGTATAACGTAAAAAAAAATATATATATACAGTATACCGTAAAAAAAATATATATATATACAGTATACCGTAAAAAAAAAATATATATATACAGTATACCGTAAAAAAAAATATATATACAGTATACCGTAAAAAAATATATATATATATATACAGTATACCGTAAAAAAAAAATATATATATACAGTATACCGTAAAAAAAAAATATATATATATATACAGTATACCGTAAAAAAAAATATATATATACCGTAATAGGTAACTATGCATTCCCTGGCGATAGCGGTGGGGTACTAAAGATTAAGATGGTCCGTTGGTCAGTGATAAAGGTGGAGAATGTTGCATGAGGCTCATTTGGGAGTGCAATAGATTCGAAGCCTGATAGGGGTGTGTGACCGAATGTTTAAGGACCCTGTGATCGTGTATGATGATAATTGGAGACTTGTGATTCCTCCAGACTATACTATGAAACAATAAGCTCCTTCCATATAGGTGTATGTGTGTATTTCGTGGCAATATTTGAAGGACTCGTTTACCCCCAATTTTCTGACTACTTCACTGGGTCTACTTCACTACTTCACTACTTCACCAGGGTAGGTAGTAAGTGTATAGTGTTGGTTGTAAATCTGGAGAGACTGATTCCCTCCAAATTATTCCAGGCAATACACAACCATCATTGTTGTTGTAAATTAATCATGTCCTGTTTCCTGGCATTAAATCATTAAAACTTCCAACATATGGTAAGCTGCTGAAGGGCTAATGATTCCCCATAAAGTATATTATACGTGGAAACACATGACCTCCTCCCTTTAACTAATACGGGACCTGTTTCGTGGCGAAGTTTGGAGGCACACACACACACACAAACACACACACACACACACACACACACACACACACACACACACACACACACACATATCCCCTTTTAAGGAAGAGAGATGAAGATCAGGTAGAGAACGTATGAAGACGATCCGACCGAGAAGGGAGAGAGAAGACTAAAACCCTCGAGAGCAATTTGAATATAAATGGAGAGAGAGAGAGAGAGAGAGAGAGAGAGAGAGAGAGAGAGAGAGAGAGAGAGAGAGAGAGACATTTCTAGATGAGGAGGCTACGAGGGAGAAGCACAATAGGGAGCAAAGGCCAGGGAGAAAACAGAGATAAAAGGTAACAGGGGGGAGGGGGAGGGTAGGGTGAGGAAAGAGTGTAGGGTAGGGTAAGGTGGGGAGGAGGGTAAGTAAGATAATAGACAGAATAGGGGCAGCTTATCTCTTATTGTGGAGTGGAGTGGGGAAGGGGGAGAAAGATAAGAGAAAGGAGTGGATGGGATGGGAAGACATGGAAAGGGAAGAGATGGAAAGGGAAGAGATGGGAAGGGAAGGGAAGGGAAGGGAAGAGAAGAGAAGGAAAGGGAAGAGATGGAAGGGAAGAAAAGGAAAGGAAAGAAAAAGAAAGGGAAGAAAAGGAAAGGAAAGAAAAAGAAAGGGAAGAGATGGAAAGGGAAGGGAAGAAAAGGAAAGGGAAGAGAAGGGAAGGGAAGAGAAGGAAAGGGAAGGAAAGGGAAGGGAAGGGAAGGGAAGGGGCAAGAATACGAAGCAAAACTTCAGACACGAAATTAAAGGTTAAGAAAATAGAAGGGAAAGGAATAAACAGCCGATGTAAAGGCTTAATCAGGAACAGGATAAGAGAAACAGAAGAACACGAAGGGAGAGGATGAAAATAATGATGACTATAACTGAAGGAATATAGACAACAATTGAACAACAGGAGTTTTGGGAGGCCAATTTATTTATAGTCTTCCATGAGTGCCCCGTTCCAACACACCAAATGTTAAAGTACTTAAATATACTTAAAATGTACTTAAATAAAAATAAATGATATAAACAACTCGATAATCTAAGGACAAATAGAATAAAAAAAATTACTTGTAATTATCTAACCAGTGACACTTGATGACTATATACTTAATTAGTCATGTAGCCAGATTTTGTATATCATAAACATAAGTGCATAATAATTTTGTCTCGCATATATAGAGGAAGATTGGAGTGAGAAAGAGGTGGTGAGACATGTTGGAGAGAAAGGGGGGGAAAGTAAAGAGAAGGGAACTGCTAACTTGTGTGTGTGTGTGTGTGTGTGTGTGTGTGTGTGTGTGTGTGTGTGTGTGTGTCTGTGTATCTGTGTGTGTGTATGTGTGTGTGTGTGTGTGTGTGTGTGTGTGTGTGTGTGTGTGTGTGTGTGTGTGTGTGTATCTGTGTGTGTGTGTGAGTGTATGGTGAATATGTGTGTGGATGAGGTAGTGGATGAGGTATGGAGGTGTTTTGTGAGGTGGCGGGGCTACGAGGGTGTGGAGGTGATGGGGTGAGTTAGCAAGAAGTATGGGTGGGTGGGTGAGTGGGTGGGTGGGAGGGGGTGGGGTCAAAGGTGAGTGGGAGGGACAGGAGAAGGGAGGGACTGAGGGGAAGGTAATGAGATACGCCAGGGAGACTGAGATGGAAAGTGATTAGATAGAGACAGAGAGACAGACAGATACAGAGAGACAGACACAGAGAGTAAGAGACAGACAGACAGACAAAGAGAGACAGAGGCAGACAGACAGACAGAGACAGACAAACAGTGAGACAGAGATAGACAAACAGTGAGAGAGAGAGAGAGAGAGACAGACAGACAGACAGACAGACAGACAGACAGAGAGAGAGAGACAGACAAACAGTGAGAGAGAGAGAGAGAGAGAGAGAGAGAGAGAGAGAGAGAGAGAGAGAGAGCAGAGGATTATGGAACCGTGAGTGAGGTGCAGAAAAAAAAAAGACAAATGTGTATGAAATTAGACGAAGTAATGTAAGGAAAAACTTCTAATGAGGTAAAGGAAGGAGGGAGGGAAGGAGTGAGGGAAAGAAGACAGGAGGTGAGGGAGGGAGGGAAAGAAGAAAGGGGGGGGAGGGAGGGAGGGAAAGAAGAGAGGAGGTGAGGGAAAGAAGAAAGGAAGTGAGGGGGGAAGAGAGAGAGAGGGAGTGAGAGAGGGAGAAAACAGAGGGAGGGAATGAGGGAGGAGAGATGTAGGATAAGAGAGGGAGTGAGAGAAAGAAGAGAGGGAGTGACTGAGGGAGGAGAGATGTAGGAGGAGAGGGGTGAGAATTATAGAGAGTGAGACTGAGGAATGGCGAGATAATAAGCGGGAAGGAAACGGAATGATTATGTGGAGAAAGAGAAATTATATAGGGAAGGAATGGACAAGGAGGGAGATAAGAGAAAGGAAAAAAAAGAGAAAATGGAGATAGATGGAGAGACAGCAATTAGCAGATGGGAAGGTATGGGGGGGAAGGATGAAGAAGGGGGAGGATGAAGGGGGGGAAGGATGAAAGGAAGGGGAGGAGGATGAAAGGAAGGGGACGAGGAGAAGAACTGTGTGTCAAGGAGGAAGAAAGAGGGAATAGAGGAGAGGAAGAATATGAAGAAAAAAGGGGTGAAGGAAGAGGAAGAATATAGAAGAGAAAGGGGAAGAGGTAGAATATAGGAGAGAAAGGGAAGGGGAGAAAGATTGAAGAAGAAAAGGGAAGGAAAGAGAGAGAGAGAAGGGAAAGAAAGAGAGAGAGAAGGGAGAGAAAGAGAGAGAGAGAAGAAATTATTAAGGCAAGGAGGAATGAAATATGGAATAAAAGGAAAAGAGATTGAAAAATCAAATAATGAAAAATAGAAGAAATAATAAAGAAAGGAAGGAATGAAAGTAAGAGAGATTTGATGAAATAATAACAAAAGGAGAGAATAAAGAAAAAAGGAAAATAAAAGAGAGATAAAGAAGAGTAGATAGTATACAGTAGAGAGCAAAAACATGAAAGGACGTTGACAGGAAGGAAGAGAGGGAGAGAGGGACGAGAGAGAGGGAAGGAAGGGAGAGAAGGAGGGAGGGAGGAGAGGGAGGGAGGAGAGAGAGGGAAGGAAGGGAGAGAGGGAGGGAGGGAGGAGAGGGAGAGAAGGAAGAGGGGGAGGAGGAGATCTTGGCAACAGGGAAGGGAGAGAGGGAGGAACGCGGAAGCAGACAAGAATAATGACAGGAGAAGGAATAAGGGAAAAGCAAAGGGGAAGATAGTCTAATGAAGGGAGAAGAGGAAGGGAGAAGAGGACGTAAATGTGGTGGTGAGGTGAGAGGAAATAGTGTTTGGTGGTGGGGAGAGGAAGTAAGTGTGTAGGGGTCTAAGGAGAAAAGGAGAAGAGGAAGTAAGTATGTGGTGGTGGGGAGAGGAAGGGAGTGTGTGGTGGTGGGGAGGTGAGAGGAAGTAAGTGTGTGGTGGTGGTGGGGAGGGGAGAGGAAGTAAGTGTATGGTGGTGGAGAGGAAGTAAGTGTGTGGTGGTGGGGAGAGGAAGGGAGTGTGTGGTGGTGGGGAGGTGAGAGGAAGTGTGTGGTGGTGGTGGGGAGGGGAGAGGAAGTAAGTGTATGGTGGTGGGGAGAGGAAGGGTGTGTGTGGTGGTGGGGAGAGGAAGGGAGTGTGTGTGGTGGTGAGGGGAGAGGGAGTGTGTGGTGGTGGGGAGGCATTTCGCGTTCTGTGCCAGCAATTGGTACAGTGTGGATGAAGCACAAGGTCTTGACCGTGGGTTGAAGCTGAAGCTTGTTTAATGCTCGGGTCGTAACTCAATATCTAGCATGTCTCAGTTTCTAAAATACTTTAAGTGTGTTTCCGACGAAAAGTTACTCATTATGTCAGATCCTAATGTAACCTAACCTAACCTGACCTAACCTAACTTACAGAGGGCGCGTGGCTAGATTAAAATGGGTCACAGAACGGGAATATGAGTGGGGAGAGGAAGTATATAAGTGTGAGGTGGGTGGGTGGATGATGAGGGAGAGGAACAGAAAGGTGGAGAAACAGACATGTAGAAGAACAAGAAGGTGGATGAACAGACATGTGGAAGAACAGACATGTGGAAAAACAGTCATGTGGAAAAACAGACACGTGGAAGAACAGACAAGTGGATGGAAGGAAGGAAGGAAGGAAGGAAGGAGGGAACAGGTGCGTCGACTTGGAGTACAAAAAGCAGAGTCAAGAGAGTCAACCAAATAAACCCTCGTCAAACCAACCAACACCGCCACTAACACCTTCCCTCTCACCCTACACCAACACCAACTACCACTTAAAACATACAACAACATGAATTTATGCTTGTACGACACTTGGGGAGGGGAGGGGGGGAGGGAGAGGGGATGTGAGTGGCAGGGGAAGTATATAAAAGTGTTGAGGATAGATGTGGAGCAACAGACTGATTCCTATAGCTCCTCCAAACTATATTCCAAGCAACAGACTGACCACCAACCAACCAGTATATTTTGTGATGCAATGGAAGTGAACAATCCTGAAACAATCCGGTTGTGTATGTGAAAGAGCGACCCCCAGGCATAATATTCTTGGTTTCTGGGCAACTTGCAGAACACCATTGCAAAATCTCAGGTTAAACATACACTGCACTACTAAGGAGGAGGAGGAGGAGGAGGAGGAGGAGGAGGAGGAGGAGGAGGAGGAGGAGGAGGAGGAGGAGGAGAAGGAGGAGGAGGAGGAGGAGGAGGAGGAGGAGGAGGAGGCGGAGGAGGAGGAGGAGGAGGAAGTAGAGTCAAGGTAGAAGGCCTTTTAGATAGAGTATAAAAAGAAATCTAGAAGACTTTGCAGATAACGGAATGGAGTGAATTAATGGGATAGTGCAGAGTTATTTGGTATATCCGTAGCAAATGATTCCTCCAAACTATTTCATGCAACAGGCCACCATTATTTCTGTTAATCTGTTGCTGTTTCCTGGTATACTCTGAAGGAATCAAGGCGCTCTAATGTACCAAAAGTATACTACCCCTTTAACGGCCTTACAGATGAAGAAGACGATTAACACCAGGAAAAGTATCCAGAAAGATGATATATTGTTACTGAGGCCTTCACTCTTACAGCTGACGTCATTATATATCTTGTAAAAATATTATATATCTTGTGCACTTCACATTCTCGAGTACTTATGGTTTGTTTTTTCTCTTTGTCACCATTCGAGGAATTATATTATATTTACACTATATAGTTAGACCTTCATTATACTACTATACTGTACCTACCTTTATTCGTATCTAAGGTAACCTAATCTGTCGCAAGATGAACTGACCAAACATTACTTTTTTTTCATCCTATTTTGACTTAACCAAACTTAACATTTTTTTATTCCTAGCTTCTACCGTTTGCCAACATGACCTGCTTCAGTCTAATTTAACGTCCGCTAATAAGAGCTACATAATCTTATCCGGTTCTTATCTCACCTCGACAAACCTTACCTGTAGTGTAAATCTGTACGAGTATCTTTGTGTACAACACGAGTTACAAGAGATTACACGCAACATATATTCACAGTTCTAACACACGGAGCAAAAACGTTGTATTTGATTTCCCATTTTTACAGGCGTTAATTTTCTAAGCAGACCTCGAGTCAGGTTTGGCCAATCAGTCCAGAACAAATTAAGTAGCCATCATTTACCTCCCGAACTCTTTCACTCAGACACCCATGCATGCAGACTGCAGGGAACATTCTTTCTACTTAAACATGAAGGTCTACACACACGCCCTACACTTAAATTTCCGGGATGAGTTTAGTCACCTTGTGTTGTACAGCCTCGAGCCAGTCGGACTTCTAACTGTGGGTTTAGCATTGCAAGATTTTTGTGGCTTCTTTCGACACTCATAAAGCGTATGTTATCTTTAGACCTAATAAGGGGGAAGGAAAATAAGTATCGAATGAGAGGAAAAGGCAAAAGGAAAAACGGATGGCAAGGGAAAAGAGAAAGGCAGATACAGCAAGAATATAATTTACACAGGCTTAGGAAAGGAAGTGTAGTAACTAGCTTGGCGAAATGTAATCAAACTTTCCCTATATAGCGGCGAGGAATGAAACAGTGCCAACAAAGGCTTTACTTGTTCCTTCTCTTTCTCTTTGAACAAAAGCTAAGACAACGAGGCGAGTCTGACCCTCCTGAGTCTCCTGAGGTAACAGTTTGGTATCTTGATTTTCATCATCTTGTAAAAAATCCCTTGAGAATCTTTCTACCCACATACATATCTGCTTTATTCCAGCAGTATTCTGAGACTAATCAATCAAGCAGACTCTAGACATACAGTACATTATATCTTGTAATGACTGTGGGTGTACTCCTGGCGGCATTTTGTCTAACACAGCTATATTGTATTTGAAATATATATTATATATGAATTATATACATTTATATCCACATTATTATAATAAATGTCCGTTTGCGATAGTCAGTAAAATTTTAAAGCCAGAAGGAAAGATAACGGAGTGTAAGGTAAGACAGGATAAGGTGTGGGGTTAAGGCCTGAGTAGAATGGGATGGCCGCTGCCTTTACTGGTGTCTGTCGTGAGTAATAAAATACGCAAATGTGCTTCATATTATGTTGACCGTTTCGAAATTTACCATGACTGTGCTTATCGCTTTAATATACTCAGGATTACAGAGTTTGCAAATGCAACCACACAACCATGACTTTCTTAGTAAATTCATTTATGATTAACTTTACACACATCAATAATAATGATTATTCAAGGATGGTTACAGTTAATGTAATCCCATTTAATGATACAACATAACATATATGTAATTTTAAGCTATGAATATATGAAATATGATTATCAAAGAAACAGAATACCAAAACCTCAAAATATAAATTGTAAGTGTTCATCATCCCCACGGAAAAGGTTGAAACAAAGCTAGGAGCAAGACAGTCTGTTCGTCTATTACACACGACAACAATTTAGTTCTAATAAATGTATACATGTTTGTAGATGCAGTGACGTCTATAAATAAGGTGTGGTCATCTAGTGGGGCAGAAGAGAAGCTACGGTACCAACATCACCACGAAGCTCCACTGTCTCATCTAGTGCGATACCGAACAATCTCGGGGCCTCGCTAGAGTCACTGGCTACTGACAGTCAACAGTCCCGAGTTATAGTTAAAAAAAGAAAGAAAAATGTTGTACTCACGTGGTGAAGAGAAGAATAAGTGGCACATGTTGGTGTGGTTTTTGGTCTTCCCACAGCTTTCCTGTAATGATTTGTTCAGGTCAGATTAGGTATGGGTATGGTATACTTTTTATACATTAGACTGGCTTGATTCCTCCAAAGTATGCCAAGAAACATGCAGTCCCAGATGAAGAAAAATAATGGTATTCCGTTGTCTGGAATAGTTTAGAGGAATCATTTGCTCCAGATTTGCTACACAAAATAATGTGCTATAGGATAAATGGATTATGGAACAGGTATTCGGATTCATCTTATTTTCCAAAATCAAACTCACTCATATCCAGTAAATCCGTAAACGAGCTGCAATGAACAATAGGATATCATTACCTTAGACAGTGTGGCTTAAATTGAATATCAAGGTTATCTAGAATTTCTTTAACTATCAAGACAAAATGAGATGAGAGACCTAATGAGGCTGGGATGACTAACAAGATAATTATAGAGTAAAAGTTATATATTTGGTGAGACACATTCTTAGTTGAACACATTGATGGTGATGATGACAATAGTTAAGACCCAAGAATTCTTATTATTTTTTGTTATTTAAGAGGAGTAACCAATTATGGGATATCGGAGGCTGCTGATTCCTCCAAAAGAAGACAAGAATTTTTTGTATTGGATTCAACTCAAACTTCCCACTTAAAAAAAAATTAATAAAAATAGATAAAAAATGTCAATATTATGGATTCCACTCTGTTGAATTTGTTGTCGAGTTGTATGACGTGAGCATCTTATAATAAATAAAAAAAATTATTATCGTATGTGGTTCTTCCCTTACTGATGAGCATAAGAGCAGTGATTGTGACATCATCCTTATCATCATCATCATCATCATCATCATCATCATCATCATCATCATCATCATCATCATCATCATCATCATCATCATCATCATCATCATCATCATCATCATCATATTGGGTAAGTTACTGCAGTAGTCAGTCAGTCAGTCAGTCAGTCCAGTCCGGTCCAGTCCGGTCCTTGAAGTCCTCTTGGTTACCTCAGCGAGCAGTGACCCTTGATCTGCACCCTCAGGACCTCTACACACACACACACACACACACACACACACACACACACAGAAAGACAGACACACACATACAAAAAGACAGACAGACACACACATACAGAAAGATAGACACACACACATACAGGAATATAGACACACACACACATACAAAAAGACAGAGACACACACACAAACAGACAGAGACAGAGACACACACACACATACAAAAAGACAGAGACACACACACACACACCCTGCCCTCTCTCCCTTCCCTCCCTCTCTCACTATTACCTCTCATTATAATAACTCCCCTTGCTCTCGCCTCAGATTTCTCTTCTTTCTCTATGCGGTCAGCCAGTCAGCCAGCCTCCACATACGTACTGGCCAGGGCGTGTTGCAACAACCTACATTCACGAGGAAACAACAACAACAACAAAAACAACAACAACAACAACAACAACAACAAAAACAACAACAACAACAAACAAAAACAACAAGAAAAAACAACAACAACAAAAACAACAACAACAAAAACAACAACAACAACAACAACAACAGCAACAACAACAACACCGTGCTGAGTTATTTCCCCTTGTCTTGTTGATAACGTAGAGAGCAACGTGCATGCATTTTCTGAGGACACACATATATATATACAGTACAGTGCATGCATTAAGGAAAGAGTATACAATCATGCAGTGTTGAAAAAAATAATGGGACAGTATTATAATGGGAGAGTATATTCATGGGAGAGTATATAAAAGGGACAGTATACATACTTAAGGGAACAGTATATTAAGGAAAGAGTACAGTGTTGTAAAAATTATTTGACAGTATATTTTATGGGAGAGTATTTTAATGGGACAGTATTATAATGGGACAGTATTTTAATGGGACAGTATTATAATGGGACAGTATTTTAATGGGACAGTATATTAATAGGACAGTATATTTATGGGACAGTATATTGTATTTCTGGGACAGTATATAAAAGGTACAGTATATATAATAGGACAGTATATTAAGGAAAATGTATATTAATGGACAGTATATTTCCAACAGGCCAGCCATCATGATTATAGTTATTTAAGTTCATAATTAATTAGTTAATGGTTACTAATTATAGTTATTGTTAATTTATATAATTTATTTAGTTCAATTTCCTGCATGGCGTACCTTGGATGAATGAGGGGAAGAGGAGAGAATGAGGGGAAGAGGAGAGAATGAGGGGAAGAGGAGAGAATGAGGGGAAGAGGAGAGAATGAGGGGAAGAGAATGAGGTCAAGGGGAGAGAACGAGGGGGAGGGGAGAGAAAAAGAGAAGAAAATGAGGGGTAAGGGTGAGGAGATAATGAGGGGTGAGGGAGAGGAGAGAATGAAAGGTAAGGGTGAGGAGAGAATGAAGGGTAAGGGTGAGGAGAGAATGAAGGGTAAGGGTGAGGAGGAGGGGTAAGGGGGGGAGGAGGAGTGGTCCATGCTGGGGTGAGGGAGAGGAGGAGTGGTCCATGCTGGGGTGAGGGATCAATGAGGGGAAAAACTCAGACACACGCCAGTCCAAGAAGCAGGTGAGGGAGGGAGTGAGGGAGGGTGGGAGTTAGGGAGTGAGGATGGGAGGGAGGATGCAGGAGATGGTGGAGGAAGAGAAAGAGAGGCCAGTGAGAAGAGGAGGAAGAGGAGAAGGGAGAGAGAGTGACTGGCAAGCGATAAAGTGTCAAAGAAGAAAGGAAGTGAGGGACAGGAAGAGTGGAGGAGGCAGAGAATGGCTAGAAGAGGTGGAGAGAGTGAGATACAGATAAGAGAGAGTGGAGTGAGTGAGAGGAGTGTCCAGAAAGTGTGAAGACTAAAAGTGTGAGAGAGAGAGGAGAATAATTTTTTTTTATAAAAGAGAGCAGAGGAGAATGTGATTGATTGATGGATATTAGACACCGCAACATGGAGGTCATATAGCGCCAGAAAAAAGTGATAGAGAGGTGTGACAGCAAGCAGGAAGGAAATAAAAAGAAAAGAGGGACAGTTGAAGAACTGAAAGATGGGAACCATTTAGTCTGATCTCTCACTAACGACCTTCCTAGCATAGGAAACCCTCTCTCCCCAAAATCGGGGCAGAGCAGGGGCCGGAGCCCCCTCTAGTCTAGCTCGCCAGGTCTCAGAGACACACAAGCCCCCCACCACGGCAAGGCGGTTCCCATTGGGGGGAGAGGAGAATGTGAGAAAGAATGGAAGGAGGAGAGGAAAAGATGAGGTAGAATGGAATAAAGAGGAAAAAAGAGATAGAATGGAGGGAAGAGAGGAAAAAATAGGTAGAATGGAGGGAAGAGAGGAAAAAATAGGTAGAATGGAGGGAAGAGTAGGTAAAGGTGAGGTAGGATGGAGGGAAGGGAGGAAAAAGTGAGCTAGAATGGAGGAAAGGGAGGAAAAAGGTGAGTAAAAGGGAGAAAAGGTGAGGTAGAAGGGAGGTTTTAGTAGGTAAAGGAGAAGAGAATGAAGTGAAGGGAGGAAAAGGAAAAGAGAATGGAAGGTAGGAAGGAAGTAGAAGAGAATGGAAGGTAGTAAGGAAGGAAGGAAGAAGAGAATGGAAGGAAGGAAGGAGAGAAGGAAGAAAGGAAGAAGGACGGAGAGAATGGAAGGTAGGAAGGAAGTAGAAGAGAATGGAAGGTAGGAAAGAAGGAAGGAGAGACTGCTGCCACGGGAGGAAGTGAACGAGGCTGCAGAAACCCAAACAGACACAAACCCACCCAAATAAAAGAAATACAAAGGTCCGACCGAGAGCAGACGACGACGACGACGTTTAAGGCATAATGGAGGACCGAGGAAATTACAGGCAGATGAAAAATTAAACGGGGCTGAAAAAAAAAATGAAAATAAAGGCCAAGAAAATATAACGTCGAAGAAAAATTATAGGTTCAAGGGAAAAATAATGAAGGGGTCAGGAAACTTTACTGGGTCAAAATCATTATGGGTCGAGGAAAAATAATTCAAAGGCTCACGAGTATTTAATAATAGAGTTGAGGGAAACGGAAGGATTTGGGGTACGGAGGCCAAAGATATAACAGGGTCGAGTAGGGTAGGGTAGGGTAAGGTGGTGGTGGTGGTGGTGGTGGTGGTTAGGGCAGGGTGAGGTTGAGGGCAGGGTGAGGTTAAGGGCAGGGTGAGGTTAAGGGTAAGGTGGTGGTTAGGGCAGGGTGAGGTTGAGGGCAGGGTGAGGTTGAGGGCAGGGTGAGGTTGAGGGCAGGGTGAGGTTGAGGGCAGAGCGAGGCATTGTAACGCAGGGCAGGGCTGGGCAAAACAGAGTAGGGTAGAGTAAGAGCAGGGTAGAGCAGAGGAGGAAGATAAGGCAGGAGGAGCAGGATGGAGGTGTACCATTTATAGCCTGGTGTGGTGTGAGAGGTGTGGAGCCTGCCGCCAGGACTGGTTGGGACAGGCAGGCAATGAGACAGGAAAGTAGTGGGGTAAGTACTGAAGCAGGCAAGCCACTTTATAGTAAGACAGGCAGGCAGGCAAGTCGGGAGTGAGGGAGGTAACTACAGAAGGGGGAAGAAGAGGTATAAAGGAGTAGAAAGTGAAGGAGTAGAAAGTGAAGGAGTAGAAAGTGAAGGAGTAGAAAGTGAAGGAGGAGGAAAAGGAAGTGGTAGATAGTTTAGAAAAAAATAATATGATGGTAGGGAGAGTGTACTACCAAATAGGAAGGAATCATGAGACCTTAACTGAAAGCAAAAGATAAGAAATCTGAAAAGCATGGTTGAGGGGGCAGTAATAATATCAACAAAACTAGTTTAAGGTGCATAAATAAATGAAGTATACTTAAAGAATAATAAGGAAAGTGGTGAGGAATGGAGCGTTAAGTGGTAGAGAAGAGGTTAATTGGTTAAACGCAAGTGGCTAAGAGAAAATTTTAATAGAATAAATGGAGAGGGAAAAAGACTAAGAGGAGAGGGAGAAAGAATAAGTGGATAGGGAGAAGAGAGAAATGTGGTTAGGGGAAGGCAAGAGATCAGGAAATAGAGTGGAGGAAAAACAACAGGGAGTGGAGGAGGAGGAGGATCACTCTCTTGACAGGTACGGGTCCCTTTCTTGACAGGTGTAATGAAATCGGGTTGCAGAGAGAGAAAGGAAGAATCAGAGCGAGAAGAGGAACCAACCCTTCAGTAGGACATGAACCGTAGCCCAACACTAATACAATTTATTTTATAGTCTATTTAAAATTTTCATTGCTAAATGTCCCAAACTTTAGTTAGCTCAAACCAGTCACTCATTTTATCATTTATCATATCTGGTAATAATACGGGGTATTACTGAAGGTCTAATATCTCGCAGTGAAAGTCAGCCACTTTTCAAATGAGGAGGATTCTTATAAAGGCTTGTCTACACGATGATTGTCCACGTACAGCCATGGCTGATAGTGATGGACCAGGGTTCAAGGAGTGTTGGATAGCAATTGAACAGAGTTCGAAAAAGTGAGTCTTCTAAACCTCTCTCAACGATGAAAATGGTTTGGAAAATTCACTTGTTAGAACTCTGTTCATCACTAATACCCATGGCTGTACGGTGTTGAAGCATGTTTCGGATCGGTGTCGAGGGATGGGGCCAGAGATTGGTGCGGAGGAATCTTTGACGGAAAGGCTGTCTACACGATCACTTTACAATGACGGTATCACGGTTGGAGAGAGGTTTGGGTCCTACATACACACCACGGCACTATTGTGTGCTTTGGCTGCGGGAATTAAATGAAGAAAAGAAAAGAAAAATAAATTCGGAGTATGTGGGTTAAACATAGACTGAAAAACAGTGTTGAAACTACAACCAACTGTTCAAAGTACTGAGATGTGGGAACCAAGATGAGATAAAAGGGTATATTGGGACATCTCGTCATATGCCTTGGATTTTTCATTAGGGTTCAATAATATTACCTGTAGTGTTAATGCTTTTGTCCACTCAAAAGGGGGCCGTGATGTCTGTGGGTCACTGGTCGGACTTAACAGCACTGGCAAGGTCTCCATTCCTCCCCTGACAGTTCCCCGGAGATAGTGACTCGGAAATGTAGATGGTTCAGTGTTTCGGTCTACACGGTCAGTTTGAGGGAACAGTTTCGGTGCCGTGCTCCGAAACCATACGTGGCCAATCATCGTCTAGACAAACACTAATTATACCAGGTGGCTTTATTAGAACTAAGTCATGTCGCTGTACTGTATCCAATTTACATCTCTTGCTCAAATAATGTTGTTAACTTACGGCGACGGTCGTACCATGGAAGGCGGTAAGTAGTGTCTGTTGATAAGCCAAACATGGTAAGGGTGTCTTAATATGCTATGAGGCAGCGAGACTAGACTCATCCCTAATGAACAAACACTGAAGAAGAAGTAGACTACTGAAATGTATGGGACACATATTTCTAAGGACTCATTTCTTAGAAGGGAATATATGCATTTTCGCCTAGATGAAATATATATATATATATATATATAAATACACACTGTGAACACAAAAAATAAAATTGGAGTAATACACGACCATCATCCTATCTATGCTACCAGTCAGCCTCAAACCAGCAAGTCGATTTCCGTGTTGAAGGACCACATGTGTTACATAGGAATCAGAGTTAGTATATAATAAACTAGGAACCACTTCATCATAATTAAGATCTGGTTTATGCCGCTGTACTAACCGGGTTTATGGAAGGCCAAACCAGGGATATATTATTATTATTATTATTATTATTTTACTTAGTCTTTGCTATCTCTCTGTCTCTCTAACCCCCCCCCCCCTCTCTCTCTCTCTCTCTCTCTCTCTCTCTCTCTCTCTCTCTCTCCCTCTCTCTCTACTCTACTCTTTCACCAGTTCACGAGCGACCTACAAACTCCACTCCATAATGTTGTAAAGAAATGTGCTTGGGGTGCCGGAGTCTATACTTAAGGTAGACTGCATGCACACGCTATCAGATATTTTGCATAACATATCCCCTTGGCGTAGAGTAAAGGGAAAAGTTCATGATGCAACTCTACATAGAAAATAATAATAATAATAATAATAATAATAATAATAATAATGATAATAATAACAATAGTGTGTATGCCTTACTCGTATAATAATAATAATGCTAATAATAATAATGATGATAATGATAATAATAATAATAATAATAATAATAATAATAATAATAATAATAATAATAATAATAAAATAATATGTGTATGACTTACTGGTATAATATTCTTACTATGCGGAGAGAGAGAGAGAAGGAGAGAGAGAGAGAGATCCGACCTGTCCCTATATTCCATGTGGGTAATAACCATATATGAGGGCTCAGTATATATTACACACACACACACACACACACTGGTAAGTATATATATATAGAGAGAGAACAAGTCACATAATAGTATGAACACAAGTATACATGCACATCACGCATTATTATATACACATCGAATTTTCCTCACACATACAGTTAATACACACAGACGCACATAAAACACACATGCACTCACATACAGAACACCTGGTTGCACATAATTATATGGAATTACACACACACACACACACACACACACACACACACACACACACACACAAGGAACTACCCCCACTACAAATATTTCACTATAATCACCTACACCATCATTACCACCAATTACCACTGCCAGTCATAAGTATTGCCAATATCACCACCACTACTACTACTACATTTATACCACTACAACCACCACCATCACCAACACATCACCACCACCACTACAACCTCCTAAACCACCACCATCACCACCACCATCACCAACTCAAATACCATCACTACAACCACCTACACCATCACCTTCACCTTCACCATCACCACCACCACCACTACACCAATCACCTTCCTGACCATCCCAAGAGTGATAGAGAAATTTTCTGGCTAAAATCGGTATTCCTCATTCTGATTCATCATTACTATATACTGTACGTCTCTTTCCTCGCTCAGCGAAAGACCTCAGATTGATGGATGGAAGAGTATCATGGGTGAGACGGAGGAGGTGAAAAAAAAAAAAAAATGAAACTGGACTGATTGATGTGAGGAAGGTAATGGGAGTCGTGAGGGAGGGAAAGGGGGACGAGGAGAAGGGAAAGGAGGTGATGGAATGACGAGAAAAATGGGTGATAATATAAAACATGGATATAGAATGATGGAGATAAGAGAAAATGGACAAATACAGGGATGGAGGGATAGGTAGGTAAAAAGAGAGAAAGAGAGAGAGACAAGGTGAATAGTTATTTAATATATCAGTATAATATAAATGATTATTGTCTCATAAAATGTTTTCCACTCCGCACTTCCATTCATTGATAAATTTGCCAGACTATATTGAGTTCATATTAGGATCAGCGTATAATTTGTATCCATTGTATCATAATCTAATAAGGGAATCAATACACAGTAATAACAAGGCAACATATTTGAACCAGCAGAAAAACGACTCCATGCAGGATAAAAGAAAAAATCAAAGCAGAAAATAGTGGTAAGCAGAGGAGAGGAGACCAGCAGATATAAAAATTAAAGTATATTTATTGATTGTTGTAAACAGAGGAGACCAGCAGATATAATTATTACGGTATATTGATTTGAGCAGGTAGAGCAGACAAACATATAGATATTGTATTATAAGAGTGGGATTATAATGGGATTGGAGTGGGATAATAACACACAGAGACTATAATAATGGGAGGAGTGAGAGAGGGAAAGAAATGGGAGGGGGGGGGGGGGACGAGGAGAAGGGAGAGGAGGTTAAAAGGAATGACGAGAAATATAATGGTGATATAAAACATCCAGATAGACAGAGATAGATAAAGAAGATAGACAAATATATTATGGATCAATAGATAGTTAAAGAGAGAGAATAAACCACCATGAAGAGTGAAGATAAAAAGGATGATGATAATAATAATGATATCGATGAGAACGACGATGATGAAAAGATGATAACTTTGACAACTACGATGATTAAATAATGATAACTTTGAAGACGATGATGATTTAATAATGATAATGACGATAATGATGAAGAAGAAGAAAGATAAATACGAGGCCAGAGAAAAGGAAAGGAAAGGGATAGAGGGATGGATGGACATAACGAGATGGAGATTGGACGCGAAGCCCTAAATTGAAAAGATGGTAATGAAAAGAAAGTGAAGGGAAGTGGAAAGGAGATGTTGGTGTTTATACTGAAGAAGGTGTGATGGTGGATGATAATATACTGAAGGAGGTGATTCTTCAGCCACCCACGTCCTGAGACAGTTTAGAGAGAGAGAGAGA
>JAWZYT010003978.1:105000-117348 GCA_034508575.1 Petrolisthes manimaculis | reverse complement strand
ATTACACACCCACACCACACCTCATCCTAATCTCCACCATCACCAAGGTGTTACATAGTAAGGTCTTTCGTTGTTGTAATGCTGGTAACTCGAGTGAAGGCACACACACATACATACAAAAGAAAACCAGCAAGCACACAGACACACACACAAAAAAAAAAAAAAAAAAAAAAAAAAAAAAAATACAGCACACACACACACATTGAGATGAATAACTTCAATAATTTTATGGGTAATGTAGCATTGGAAATCATACCCTGCCTGGCCACTATGAAATCTTTTAGCTGGAAGATGTTAATTGTAGCCGAGATTAAGTTTACATAAATCACATAACGATTATGTAGCACGTGAAATCTGAAATTTATCTCCAAACTCCTGAAAGTCCTGAAGGAGGTTTGTGTGGAGGTTTCAACCGAAGTGTAAGTAGTGATCAATATATCCTAGTGTCTCCATTTTACTCTCTCACATATTGTGGAAGGAGACGTGACTGTATGTACAATAGCGTAGGGGTAAATCACGTAAGATTTTAACAGCTTTTCTCTGTTCCTTAGATGATAAACTTTCCAATAAATAGGTTAACTACCATCTTTTAATTTATTACAAGCAGCTATGCACTACTTAAAACAATTACATCATATGTGGACGTGAAATCATTAGACAGTAAATTGTTTGAGATACCCGTATGTGGATAATTATTATTGACCGCGACTGTATGTACCATTTAACCTTTATATCATAGAGGAGGATGACTTAAGAACTCGCGTTTAATGGCTCCATTTGATGTATGTACGTGCTAAGATTATTTACCATCTCAAAAGGTTCATACACTAGTAAGAGTAAAGAAAGGGTCTTGATGTTGGTTAAGATGGGACCAGTAGTTATTCCCACGAACTTTTAAACAACTAAACAAAAAATAATAATATGAATTGGTTCCTGCATAACCCTGAGGTGGTATACGTGTTGGGGAGGATGTATATGCACTGTCTGGTTCGTCATTGTCGCTGGAGTGGAGTGTTTATATGGCCCTGGGGACAGAGATAGAGGGGAATGATGAGACGAGGAATGTGGTGTGGTGGGTAGAGCTAAAGATAGTACACACAAAGAGAGGGGATGGAGAGAAGAGAGTGGATGGATACAAGGAGGAAGAGATTAGGAGAAAGAGGGTGGATACAAGGAGGAAGAGATGAGGAGAAAGAGGGCTGATACAAGGAGGAAGAGATGAGCAGAAAGAGGTACAGCTCCGGACTGATCAATGGTCCACACTTCTTCCACCCTTGCCTTGGTGTGGGCCTCAACGGATATGGTATCACTGACAGGTGGAGGGGGGAGGGGAAAAATGTGGGCGGAGTTATATAGGGGGGGTAGCGTTACCAATGTTGAGCCATCCAGAAATTGGGAGATTTTTCGGGGAAAACCATATATATTATACAGTGAGGAGGCATGATGCCTCAATGCCCGAGCGACTGCAGGCTGTCATTGAGAAGGAGGGTGGTTGAACACGATACTAGCAACAAATTGATGAGTAATGAAATGAAATAATTATGTAATCTACAGTATTTCAAGCCTTAATATCTTCATAGAAGTGTATAATAGTGTATATACTGTATGTCATCGTGGCTAAGGGTCTAAAGCAATACATATATCGGTGCTTATAATAATAATAAGACAACAAAACAAACATTACACATGCTTAATGCAAACGTGAGGCTGAAGTATAAACTTCAGGTTATAATAAGTTAACAGTTATTATAATTGTGGTTATTATAATTACAGTGTGGTGCCTACAGACCCAGTTGGATTATGGGTTTGAATGCTTCGTGACGAGGACTTGTGGAGCTTTCACCTAAACTGACAAAGTCATATAAACAATAACCAATAAATGTCTGATTTCAATTTTTCCCTATTTTAATTAGTAATAACAATAGTTGTGACACAATATCCTCTAAATGTTGTGATTGGTTCACTAACACTGGGCATCTGAATGGCTGGCCTAGATGTTGACCTCAGATAAATAAATAAAGGTAATAAATATATTCGTCATATATAACGGATTGTATTTGCATACCAGATATCACTATTATTTCTATTCTGGTCGTGTTTGCGCATTAACAGATTATGCAGCAACACACAGAATGATGGTAGTGGTGGTGGTAAGATGGAGAGTAAAGGAATGGTGGGATGGAGGGAGAGGAAACAGTGAATTGAATAAGGGAGGACGGGGTGAGGAAGAACAGATGGAATAGTAATTGGGTAATTAACATCTTACACTATAACTATTATCCTTTGGTAACCAGTTACACAATAAACGTTTCTTAGAAAATGTCATGAATGATACAGGATAAAAATAAAGGATTTACTTGAAATGTAACTTAACACTGGGTAGGTGGTGCATCGCTTGATATATTAGTCATAAAAAACTGGTGTCGTGTTAATTATATTAGGTAAAATTTGGATTCATTTCAAATAATAAAGAATATCCCATGGAATGCAGCATCAGAGTTGGATTTAGATTACAGAAGAAAACATTTAATTACTTGATCCAATAATTCTCTCCATCTCGATCACTGGTGTAGCTTTACCCCCCTCTCCCCAACCCAATCCCTCCTCTCCTACCACCTTCAAGTGAGTGGTTCACATCCATGATCACAAGTGGTTCGGGATTCCAATTTCTGGATGGCTCAACATTGGTAACGCTACCCCCCCTATATAACTCCTCCCACATTTCTCCCCTCCCCCCTCCACCTGTCAGTGATACCATATCCGTTGAGGCCCACACCAAGGCAAGGGTGGAAGAAGTGTGGACCATTGATCAGTCCGGAGCTGTACATCCACAATCAACTATCCACCTACACTTTCCTTCCATCGTAGTAAATATCTTGATAATAAAGAACAACACGTGTACAATTTTGCAGCACCTCATAATAATAAATGAGGGGGTCGAGTTGACGTAAGATGTTGTATGATTATATTTTGAAATGATATTGATTATTTTATTTGCATGATGGAAGGAAAGCGTTGTTGGTTATTTGATTGTGGCTGTACATTGTATCTTTTGATGACCATTATACTTCACATTCTTCTCATAGCCTGTTATTAAAGGTGCTAGCGAGTGGCAGTCACTGGGACAGAGTGTAGCACACACTGTGTGTATGAAACACAATTATAGCACGCATCACAAGGATGATCCCTGTAATACGTGGCCCAGCGACCTCTCCACCCACCTGAGACCCGAGTCAGCTTCGGCTATGGCTGACTAAGCAGGAAGACCTCAGACAGCTGACTCAAACCCCCAACCCCCTGCTCATAGGGGTGGTAACCTCTGGCATCAGTGGTATTTTTAACAGTGTCCAGAACAAGGATCGAACGCTGGGCCACGGAATTGCAGCCACAGACTTTACCACTGTGCTAGCCAGAGGCTGTGTCTTGTAATCATATAGTCAGACACACATTAAACAGGTTAATGTTGTCTTTTCATCAGTATAAGTTTATGATTTACTGGTTTACATTATGGCTCGTTTTCCTTCCGTGAGCAAAATCGTTTACGTTGAGCCAATACGTATTTTAAATGTAGAGGAAGGACGATTCCTCTCCTTGTTATATAAAAAAAAAAAAATTATCATTTGTGGGACTAAAATTTGGACTGTGGTTTGTTTGTTAAATGACCTGAAGTTGGACAAAAATATATACGTTCGTTCATCAAGCTATATGTATGAGTTTGATGAAGTAAATATTTATATAACTTACAAAAACTTGGGATAATTTGATAAAGAGTTAAGAAATTTAGAAGCAGTAGGAGGAAGAACGGAGAGAAGCAGGAGGAGGAGGAGAAGGAAAATGGAAGGAAAAATCTGTGAGTAAACCAGCAAAAGGTAGTGAAAGAGAATTTAGGTAGGATATTTATTTGATATAGGAACAACCACATTTAGAAGATAGACACAATGATTATAAAAAGAACGACTAGAAATTAAAGAATGAGAGACATGGATGAAAGAAGGCATGAGACAAAGTAAAAAAACTAAAAATAAAAGAAAGGATAAAACATGAAGTAAATAAATAAGAATTAGTGAAGAAAGAAGGAATGGGCAGAGGCCAAAGAAGACAGGTTCAAGACCTTAGAAAAGAATTATTGAAGCATTTAATATAACAGAACGAATTCCAACACCTAGGTTAGGTTTGGTTAGATTAAGTAAGGTTACCTTATATGGGTAAAATGAGCTGGGAAGGACACTGAGACTCTTTCAAAGAATGTCTAATGGTTACTTTTGTCTCTAAAGTCTAAGCGTTATTTTTATTTATTTTACTAGCCACCACTCCCCTAATTCCAGGGCTCTTGGGTCGCGCCCCTCCGTACAAGCATGTGGTGAGGCCTCTCTCTCTCTTTCTCTCTTATATCAGCTTCCAGCCCCATATATTGCTATGACTTTGATTTTTGCAATTCCTAAACAAAGGTCAATGTTTGGTCGAAACACTAAATATTGTTTTCGTTATTTTTGTTCTGGTGATAAAATCAAGTAATATATATTCAAATCAATGATGCAATATTTTAACCCATAATGGTCTGGGTTTTTTTAATTTATTATTATCATTATTTTTTTTTTTATGAAAGCATCAAGCATTTTCATATTCCGAATAGGCCTAACTTAAAAAACGAAATGATATTGCACACTACCATGGGGATTCCAATACATGCCATGTTAAAGTTCATACCACAGAACTACACACACACAGCCACACACACTCGTCACTCAGGGTGGCCGGAGTGACTGGGACCTGAAGAACGAGGGGCCGGAGTGACTAATTTGTTTCCTACTTCATGACACACACCAAACATCTTCAGTTTTAAGTGGTGGCATTACGTTAGATGAGAAACAATACACTTGCTACCACAACTTAACTCTTCCCTAAAAATGTCATTTTGAATGTGGCAGACGAACCACATTAATTAATAAAACCATACAATAATCTGAACAAACACAGTAGGGTTTTCCACTTTCGCCGAACACATAAGAAATAGACAATAATTATAAAAAGATAAATATTTCAAAGAAATTAATAGAATAACGAGCAGAAAGAGAAGACTAACACGTTAAAAATACTACGGTATATTGAGAGAGAAAGAGAGAGAGAGAGAGAGAAAAAATCAGTGTTGTCTCTCGTTTCTTACCTGATTCCTTCTCCACTTCGTTAAGGATCTTTAAAGGCTAGAATAATAGAAAAAGTGGACAATAAGAAATTTATCAAGAATGGTAATGAAAGTATTAAATAGTTATTAACATATAT
The DNA here is from genome assembly GCA_034508575.1 of Petrolisthes manimaculis. Taxonomy (NCBI): domain Eukaryota; kingdom Metazoa; phylum Arthropoda; class Malacostraca; order Decapoda; family Porcellanidae; genus Petrolisthes; species Petrolisthes manimaculis. The sequence continues at coordinate 112,068 of JAWZYT010003978.1, read as the reverse complement.
TGTCATTAATAATACTCATTCATATAATTCACATCTTCATTATCCACCACCTTATTAAACATTCTAGGATGACTACAACAATAGACATATCTAGGTATACATCTCTAAAGTTTTTCACCTTCAAGTCTGTATACAATTTGTCAGCCCTTCGTTCAGCAACACGCACACAAATATCAAATTTACAAAAGGACTATATGATTAATTATCCAGTGCCGTGGTCACAATAATGACACCTGTTTTTCAAATCTGAGACTTCAATCTAAGTTGTTTTTATTAGCCAGTCTGATTCATTTCAGTTATCTGGAATATCAGATTTAAGGGGATTGGGTAGTGAGAAGTTAAGCTGCGAGCTGTGTTCAGGTTGAGATAGAAGACATTAATTAAGGGAGTGTAAAGTGAACAGTTTGCAGGTTTTGTGTAATTAATTGACATATTGTTGATGAGAAGTGTTAAGTATTGCTTTGGCGCATCTACGAGGTTATCATTTGCTTAGTCTGATAAATATCAGATATTTATAGAAGCTTATAGAGTCACAGGGTTAGCCTTAAATTATAGCCTACATTATAGAAATTAACAGAAAGTATGGACACATAAAACACTATATTGTAGGGTGTCCCTAAAGTCTGTAATATTTAGTTATAATTATACTAGCCATGTGTCCACACTTGAATTTTCAACACTAATTTCTGCAAAATTTATCCTTTGAATGCATACACACTTTCACTTAAATAAGGGAACACACAAGCTCAGAATCTTACCCTTATGAGTGCTGATAGCGAAGTTATGTTGATCTTGCCGTGCCGTAACGAAATCATATTTGAAGCTCCGAATCATGTTCCGAAGATTTAAAATGCTCTCATGAAACGATGTTAGTTTATGCGGTATATAAATATATGAAATATGAATATATATTTTTTCTAAGATTAGGGAAATCATTGTTGTGTGGCTATTATCTGAGTCGAAGATACATTAAATTTACCCATAATATCCTAGTAAGATAAAGCGTAATAGTTGAAACCGTAACAGGTAACAAGAGTTTTGTGGGTAGGGGCAAGGAGTAGAAATATTACTAGAAATACTCAGCATATTTATACTAACACTTAAATTTAACCTGAGACATTAATGTAGTAGCAGCCTTTAATTAAATACAATCAAAGGTGTGTGTGTGTGAGTGCTACAGATACACTGATAATAGTTGAGATTTACATGAAAATAATACCTTCTTTAAGCATTTATATATTTATAATTAATTACAGACTTTTAACCTCACTGAGAAGGTATTCATATGAGAACTCGTGAAGCTACAGTGTTTTGAATCGGAGTTCGCCTCTTGTGTGAGGTAGGGGGGCAAAACGTGGACTGGAGGTGCTAGTTTACTCCCTCCACCCTCGTTTAGTCTCTCCAGTGGGATGGATAACGGGGAGGAATGGAGAGAAACCTCCCACCCCGTCACTACTGCCTGGGGTCAGGGTTGCCACTCTACTTTTAGCGATGGTACCAGCTCAAGCTACTGAAAAGTACCAGATTACCTCAAAACGTACCAAAATAAACAAAAAATGAATTTATTTACTTTATTTGCACGTTTTTCTTATGCTTCTCTGTATTCACGTGTCTTTCCAGCTGCGTTACACTTCCTGATAATTCACTTTCACGTGCAAATCAGTATGATTTAGTTGAACATTTCTTGGCTCATGCTATGAATCATCCATGGAGAAAACCTACTGTCATATAACTACTTTAACAAAAAATATAATCTTGTTTTTTTTCTTTCTTTCTGTACCACTGTCACTGTCACTATCTGTGTTATCAGGCTGTACAGGTTTTCTCTTACTTTGCCTATTCAATTTTTTTCAGCCTGCAAAAAATAAAAAAGGAACGGTAACACCAATCATTATACGTAATGTTGTAATTGGTCAGTGATTAAGCCAGTATGATCACAATCACTAATTTTGTTCAGCGACTTGAAAGATTTATTTTATTTTCTTGTCTTGGTCATAGCATCAAAAACTCGTAGGCTATTAAACGAAATTCGTGAGAACGTGTCCTGGACAGAGTACAGCTGCTGTGCCACTTTTCCAGGAAAGTGCCTATAGCTCGTGGCAGTTTCGTGTGTTGATTCTCACAGAATAGTACCAGAAAAATTGCATTTTCTCTAAAGTCGTACCAAACGTACTTGACAATCCCCAAAACACCAAATCTGGTACTTTAGTACCAAAATCGGCAACCCTGCCTGGGGTAGGGGTAGTAAGGGCCCATCCCTGCCTAGAAATTTATACTTCTGGGTGTACAGCCACAGAAGGTTCAGTCAGGTTAATGAGTCGAGGCAGGGAAGGGTCAGGAGCTTCATGTACAGTCGGCGGCAAAAGTCCTGTCGCCTCACTTGCTTCACTGGGACGCAAAGTGTTCATGTACTCGAGAAATACACATGTTTTCTACACCTAATAATCTCGAGTTTATGAACATCGCGTGCCTCGGTGAAGCAAGTGAGGCGACACGACTTTTGCCGCCGACTGTACTGTAGCAGCTTCATTACACCTACTAGTTTCTGCAGCAGAAGATACTGGGTCACTGTTAGTATTCGAATCATGTTCCATTTGTCTCTTGGTGATGACAGGGGCGTGGTCCATGGCGCGAGGTGCAGCATCAGGTACAGTCGGCAGCAGAAGTTCGCTGCAAGCCGACCCTTGTGGAGAGAGTCAGTTGGTCTGGCAATACTGTATAAAGAATACTTGCCACAAGTGCATTTAAATGCTGTTATTGGTGTGGTTTTATGATTATTATTTAAAGTCGAAGTGGCCTATGAAATATTATCCTGTTATTAATACCTATAGTATATGAAAATGTAAACTCTTTCATGACAAAAGTATAAAATGATGTATGAGAATGATAATAGAATATTTTTTAATTTCAATAACTGCAAACTCGTTCCACCTTCCTTCCCTCCCTTCCTGGAAGTATTCTTCACCCCCCTTTTCTCTCTCTCCTCCACCCCCTTTGTCTCTCTCTACCACCTCTCTCTCTCTCTTGCACTGGGAAAAGTCACAGCACTAAATTATATTTGCTCATTATAAGGTGTGCAACCAGGTTATCAATTTTTTTTGTCCATTTATTACATATACACATCAAAATACACATGTCCTTCAGAGTTAAGATAATGACCATTAATTATATAAGTAAACTATTATATAATAATTGTGACTAATCAACAAAAAAAACTAGTAGCTCATATTGTAACAGGTTAATGAAGAGGTCATTAACAATGAGGATATATAACTTCAAACGAAAATATTAAACAGTATAATGAATTATTCTTGCATAGAGGCAACTGTGTTGTAGATCACTTGTTGATTTTTTCGGAATAGTTCCCATTCGACCCTTGTGTGTTGAAGGAGCTGACCTGAAGTTCTTTCTTGTCCAGGTTCCCACGACCTAACAAATGTTGCCCCAGCAGTTTTCAATAGGATTAAAGTCACAGCCCTTGCTGGACCACTCTAACAAGTCTATGTCTTGTTGCTCGGCAAACCCACGGCGGATGATTCTTGCAGTGTGGACTGGACAAGTATTTTGTCTGAAGTAAAACAATAATAATATAATTATATCAGCTGACAATGTTCGAATCACTGAGTCCCTGGCAGAATGCTGAGAATGACACAGCCATGACGTTGACCCCTCTACGTCACACCCCTCTCACCACGCATGCGCAGAGCTGAGGAAACTCGACCAGGGGGGCGCCACCAAGATTTTATATAAAAAATAACGACTAAGTCCAAAACCTCATATATACACTGATGGCACTGCACTGTCCACTGAGTCCTACTGTAACTCCCAACCAATAGAGAATAACGAAAACACCGTATATCCCCCAGAAACAGCAAAAGTTACGGAGCTCTCACAGGTGCAGCTCAACCACAACAAAGATGGCCGAGAGAGAGAGAGAGAGAGAGAGAGAGAGAAAGGCAATGAGATTATTTATCATCAATAGTAAGTAAATTGGAGGATAGCGAGTGCTTCAAATATTGCCACTAATCACCACCTACATTGAAGGATCTTGTTTCGTGACATAGACAGGAGGAATCAGAAGCCACCAAGTCTCATCCACGATCACAAAGTCCTTAAGTCATTTCCCTCACGTTTTTTAGTCGGTGATTATTTTCATCTTAGTCTAGTAAAGAAATTGGTGAGCAAAGATATATTATTTTTTTATTTTTCAATTTTCTTGCTGGTAACTGGATTTTTTGTTATTACAGTAGAGTTTAGGTAAGAGATAATAATATAAATAATAATAAGAATATAATAGATATATTATGTAATAGTATAGTTTTGGTAAGTACTGTAATATACATGTGTGTTTAATATTATTATTATTATTTTTATTTTTATTTTTATTCATGTTTTCAGTCGAGTCGGAGTAATTTTTTCACTAAAACAGCTGCAGTATCAAGAGCTGTGCATATGTTGTGTGTGTGTGTGTGTGTGTGTGTGTACTTTTATGTGTGTGGTAAATATAGCTGTGCATATGTTGTGTGTGTGTGTGTGTGTGTGTGTGTGTGTGTACTTTTATGTGTGTGGTAAATATAGCTGTGCAGATGTTGTGTGTGTGTGTGTGTGTGTGTATGTGTACTTTTATGTGTGTGGTAAATATAGCTGTGCAGATGTTGTGTGTATGTGTGTGTGTGTGTGTATGTGTACTTTTATGTGTGTGGTAAATATAGCTGTGCAGATGTTGTGTGTATGTGTGTGTGTGTGTGTGTGTGTGTGTGTATAGTGTATGACTGGACGCCTTTCATGTGTGTGTGTTGTGAGATCACACATACACATTATCGGTGATTTACTTATGCCAAACCTGAATACAAAACGGAGTATGTATTGTAAGGATTTTTCTTTTGTGCATGTGTGGTTCACCCCATTAAATCATTCCAACTGTATACTATAACTCTCAACAACAATACCTTGACCTAAACTTGTGTATAAAACCTGATATGGTCAATGGTGTTACTTATTTCTTATTCCCTTTCCTTCCTCCTTTCTTTCAACCTCCCCTTTCTTTCGACCCTCCCTTCCTTCCTCCTTCCCTTCCTTCCACCTTTCCCTCCTTCCCTATCTTTTGAGTTACTCACATTCGTCTAGGTATGTGAGTACTGAATACATTTTGTGAACAATAGTCAATTATTTTCTTCCCTTCCCTATTTGATATTACTAAGCCCGTGCTACGCACGGTACGATACTTTTTCCTTCCCAGCGGTTGGAATGTAAACAAACCGAGTGGCGTACGATAAAAGTAAAATATGTGTAATTAAGTAATTAGTGGGGTGTTTTTTGTGACGAAAATATCCTCTGTCCCCCATCACTGTCACACATTTTCTGTGTGTGAATTCCAGGCGCTGTAGGTGGTCACATGACAATATTTATAGCATGACAGACAAACAGAGTCTCTTCATTTAGATATATAGATTATTATTCCAGAAAAAAAATATGAAGGTAAAACACCGAACGAACATTCAACACTGATGCTTTAAATGTTTTCAAACTCTTTCTGGATCAATGTTCTCAAACTTTGAAAGGTCAAGCAAGTAAGCACAAAGGGCAAGAGTTTTGTTTGTCAGATGTCAGAGGGTTATTGATTCCCCCAAACTATGACACAAAACAGTTCCCCACATAATATTTTAAATAATAATTTGTTTTCCGTCATACTGAAGTTTGGAAAAATTATCCGCTCTCTAGCTCTCCGAAAATATATGCCCCGTTTACGGACCATGTGATCGTGTATGGGAATTGGAGGCTACTGATTCCTCCTGACTAGGCCACCAAACACGCTCCTTCCAAACAGGTGGTGTTTCGTGGCAAGATATAAAGGACTCATTTACCTCTAGTTAATTTTACTAAATCACAAACAATATCCCTTGGATGCCACAAACAATACCCCTAGATGCCACAAACAATACCCCTAGATGCCACAAACAATACCCCTAGATGCCACAAACAATACCCCTAGATGCCACAAACAATACCCCTAGATGCCACAAACAATACCCCTAGATGCCACAAACAATACCCCTAGATGCCACAAACAATACCCCTAGATGCCACAAACAATACCCCTAGATGCCACAAACAATACCCATGGGTGTGTCTTCTTTGTCCTCGTGTGTGTCCCATTTGTGTGTCCCATTTGTCCTCGTTTCGTAACTCCGTCCATGTCCTTATTTATCTTTATTTTATGTAAAGTCATGGTCTAATGTCCTGCAACCTGGTGAATAAAAGCGAGCTATTTGAGTTAATTTTATGAACCAAAATTGCACACACCAACAGCTATAGTTTCGGATCATTTTTCGAAGCCATCTCATTGGAAGGTGTTGCAGTACATTAGACCATGACTTTACTCATTTTTTTTGTATTAACCTCTATCGTCCCCCCTTTCCCTCCCTCTCCTTTCCCCCTCGTCCTTTATATTTTATTTACTTTTTTTTTTTTTTTTACCTGTATCGTTGTGTCCTCTGTTTGCTGGTGACATATTTCATTTTTGCCTATTTTATATACTGTTCTGTTTTTTATTTACACTGTTTTGTTATTGTTGTCATCATGTGTAATCATTGTCAAAATCTGGAGCAACTGATTTTTCCTCCAAACTACTCCAAGCAACAGGACACCATTATTAATTATTCTTACTAATCTGATCCTGTTCCCTGGCATACTTTGGAGGAATCAAGGCGCTCCAATGTACAGTTGGCTCCACTCCTGCGTTTCCCCCCTGTCTTTGCCAATGTTGGGCCAGTCAGAAATTCGAAATCCCGATTCACAAGTTAAAATATTCGAAACATTCATATCTTTCACTCTAAGGATAATATGAATGTTTCGAACTTTTTTAAATTGTGGATCGAGATTCGAATTTCTGACTGGCCCAACATTGGCAACGCAAGGGGAGAAACGCAAGAGTGGAGCCAACTGTACCAAAAGTATACATACCCACTCAGTGCCCATAAAGTGATGCTGTATGTGTGTCCCTCTGGTACTTTTCCTATTGTCGTATAAATATAGAGAATGTAGGACAGGATGACAGGACACAGGGAA
>JAWZYT010003978.1:65000-100000 GCA_034508575.1 Petrolisthes manimaculis | reverse complement strand
ACACAAGACCACTGAGCAACATACAACCGTGGTCAATAATAATCATCCACATATGGGTATCTCAACCAATTTACTGTCTAATGATTTCACGCTCTCATAAAATGTTATTGTTTTAAGTAGTGTGTAGCTGCTTGTAATAAATTGAATTATAGTACTTAACCTATTTATTGGAAAGTTTATTAGCTAAGGAAAAGAGGGAAGCTGTCAAACTCTTACATAAGTTACCCCTATATGGATGATTATTTTTTACCACGACTGTACTTGGCGAAAATTCGCCAAGTAACAAACAGCTGGGGTTGGGAGAAGGTGATAAATAGGGTGGACTACAAGCACGAGGGATTTCATTGATATTAGGTGGCGCAACAGTGAGGTCAAATAGCGCCAAAAGAAGGTGATAGAGAGGTGTGACAGCAAGCAAGAAGGAAATAGGAAGAAAGGAGGGACAGTTGAAGAAATGTAAGCTAGTGGCTGGGGCCGAAGGGGCGCCCAAACCCTTAAAGTATTGCCCATATCATTACAAGCAATAATAATACTGGGCAAACACGAGGGATAAGATGTATACTGGGATAGCTGTCTAATATCCAAAGGATAATTTATAATCAGTAGTCTATCCCACTACGATGGTGAAGAAAAGACAGTGCCTTTATTTAAAGGATATAATGTAACAGATATTGTTATTACTTTTCAACTAATCACCTTCATTTTTCTTACCCTCTTCCCCTTCACCCTCACCTAAAATCATCACATTTCTTCTCTCCTATATCCACCTACGTTAATGCAGTATGCACTTTTTTAAACCCGGGTACTTCAAACGACGGGTCCCGAATTCCTCCAAACTTCAGGGTCGCAGGCTTTCAAACATAAATACATGAATAAAATAGACTAATAATATTCGTGACAATAAAATAAATATGAAGTTCATGCATGAATCCACCTAACATATTTTTATAATGCAATATTCATATATTTAATTATAAATAAACTGAAATCTTTGAACAAATATTAGCTTTCTTGAGAGAGAGAGAGAGAGAGAGAGAGAGAGAGAGAGAGAGAGAGAGAGAGAGAGAGAGAGAGAGAGAGGAAGGGATAGGTGAGGCAGTGTTGATCATTCTGGTTAGAATGCCTTTTAATCATAAATATTATGTTTCAGTTTCTGGCCTTGTATTTTCTTAGGTGGATAATTCTGATCGTTTATAAAATATCTTTCTGTATGGGTCGCGAAAATGATGTCATAGTAAAAACTTGGTCACTACTGAAAAATTTGTTGAACCCTGCTTTAAACTATTGGTGATTCGGTACCGTTCACAGTGTATGCTTCATTCATTCCTCCTGACACACCATCTCATCTACCTGATCGTTCGTTACCCTCCCACATTACCTCCTATATAGCTCCGCCCACGTTTCTCTCCTTCTCTCCCACTAACTTCCCCCCTCCCTCCACCTGCAACTGTTGCCAGTTCCGACGAGGCCCAAACCAAGTCGCTGATGGATGGAGTGTGGACCATTGATCTGTCCGGAGTTGTACATACAAATTTTTCACCTTTCCCTTACGTCTACTTCATTAATTCGTATAAGGGGAGACAGATTCTTGTGTTGGTGAATTGGAAGGTATTTGATTCCTCCAAACTATGCCGAGAAACAGATCCCCTAATAGTACAGTACCATTGAGGGCGTCTGTTTTCTGGCATAGTTAGGAGGAATCAATAGCCTTCCAATTTACCAACAAGAGAATCTCCCCTTAAGTTGCATAATATGTCAAAAATTACTCTACTAATATAGTGGACTAGAATAACACAGCAGATACAATCCAATATGTGTATAAAACACATTCAATGTGTTGATGAAAACTAAGTATAAGTGAGTACAATAATAAGTCACATGATCGATATACATGACGATATTTGTTGTAGTTACTGAGAATGTTATAGTACCACCATCACCGCCATCACTTCTCTGGCTGTCCAGTAGTTGTGTGGATGTTGTTACAGCTACACCACCATCACCCTCTCTTTCTGTGGTAACACCATCAACACCATACTGATATGTAACAATAACACCAATTTATCTGATTGCAACCCACAACCTTCAAACCTGTACAGTAACTGTGTAGAGCTTTATACTGCTACACCATCACTCAGTCTGTCTGTGACAACATACAACAAGTACCATGTCACAAGTTGGAGTGCAGTGGTGTCGTGTGTGGGTGACAATGCTGCTTTTGTTGCCATCAGCACCTGTGAAAGGGGGAGAACTGTGTCTGATGCGATCTGTGCTCATCTCCCTCCAACGTGTTCAAGCAGCCTCTACCACGAAACAGGAGATCTTTGACATACCCCCTGGAGCCAGCCCAGCCTTCTACTGCTCCAACAAGTGCACACGTCTTGAGTGGTGTCAGTTGTGGTGTGCTTACCCCTCCAACACACCCACCCACTGCCTCGTCTCCAACATTATCGTCATGCCCACCTACCAGGAGACTAACATGGCTGATGTCGTCACTTGTCACACCACAAGACCCAAGGACCTTGCCACCAACGCCAACATCACTACTGGGAAACAAAATTTGTGGTTTACACTCAGAGTAAAAGAAAACATTGTAGACGGGATTTACAACTATAATATAGAACAATGTTTTTTGACAGAGTTAAGTAACAGCTCCAGATGGCTTACATTAGATTTCGGGCAGACCAAGTGTTTCCAGCATGTGATAATGCACGCCCAGGACAATGACAATGCCAATACACGTTTCCATAACGTACAGGTTCGTGTGTCCAACGTGACAGCCGTGACATATCCAGAAGACTTCGCAGCTTATGATCTGTTTGGTGAGTTCCTTGGGCCAGCCACCAAAGGTCTGGTGGTGGAAATGAAGTCTCCAAAGCCTGTGTGTGCCAGGTTCGTCACAGGGCATATGCTCTATAATGTAGAATTTCAGGTTTGTCATATTGAGGTGTTCTGAGCATCAACTACATCTCCCTAGATCTTTTAAGGAGCCAGTGATATAGTCAGCAAGAATAAAGTTTTTTATTCCTCCAAACAATAACACGAATTAATTAACTTCCATATAGAGAGAGTTTGTTTCATAGAATAGTCAGAAGGAATTAGTATCCTCCAAATGGCCTAGCGTACAAGATCACTGGCCCTTTAAAACCCTTATACACAGAAGATACATTGTCAAACTTTTGAAAGGTTTCTATAATCAACTGAGTTACGTGTTTATCAGTATAAATTACCAATGTATTATTTATTGTTTCCTCATATATTGGGGTATTAATCTGTTTCTATAATCAACTAAGCTATGTGTTTATCAGTAATATTTTATCAATATAACACTAATTGTCTACACATATATTGGGGTATTAATCTGTTTCTATAATCAACTAAGCTATGTGTTTATCAGTAATATTTTATCAATATAACACTAATTGTCTACACATATATTGGGGTATTAATCTGTTTCTATAATCAACTAAGCTATGTGTTTATCAGTAATATTTTATCAATATAACACTAATTGTCTACACATATATTGGGGTATTAATCTGTTTCTATAATCAACTAAGCTATGTGTTTATCAGTAATATTTTATCAATATAACACTAATTGTCTACACATATATTGGGGTATTAATCTGTTTCTATAATCAACTAAGCTATGTGTTTATCAGTAATATTTTATCAATATAACACTAATTGTCTACACATATATTGGGGTATTAATCTGTTTCTATAATCAACTAAGCTATGTGTTTATCAGTAATATTTTATCAATATAACACTAATTGTCTACACATATATTGGGGTATTAATCTGTTTCTATAATCAACTAAGCTATGTGTTTATCAGTAATATTTTATCAATATAACACTAATTGTCTGCACATATATTGAGGTATTTGTGATGTTTCTTGGATTATCTTCGAGGAATCTCTTATCTTTCTTTTCGCCATATAGAACTTATCACCTTATCAATTCATATACAAATGCTGAGGACCTTACAATGTTTAAGGGTATATATACTATTTACCATAATGTTTGTATAGACAAATATACATGTATATATTACCGTTCAAGTTGTATGAATAAGATATGGTGTATACAGCGAGTGAATTATTTGAGTTTTAATTGTTATAATATATTGAGTTGCTTACCACTTATATAAAATTCTCTGGACTTTGTGTGAGCCGACAATATTCACGTGTTGTCATATAGAACATGGCAGTGTTGACTTCACTATTGATATATGAACACTATTCCATTCTTATATCTTGTTTGGCTTCAACAAAATCAGGTTAACACAATAGACTGTAATGTTTTTCACACACCATTATAATTATAGGAACTGTTAGAATATTCTTTTGATGTATTGTGATTACATTTATATTGAGGACATTAACTAAGAATTACATGGAATCAATTTGTTGTATTGTGGAATACATATATTGTGTTCTAGAATAGATTTACTGTGTTGTTTTTGTGTAACATTATAACAAATCAATCTGTGTATTTTATATTAATTTCATGTATTAATGCACTACTATACAGTTGTCATGTATTTAATTAATTACTTAACCAAATCTAACATCACCCAATAACTACATTATAACAACCTCCTTGTCAAATATATTATATTAAATATATTCTATATTTTCCCTAATTTAACCAAGCCAAGTAAACAAACCTAATGTAACCTCCCCTAATAAATAAAATATTATCCAAGACCTCTGACTGTATATTTACCATAAACTTATCTAACATAACATTACCAAACTTAATGTAACCTAAACTAATAATTATCCCTTCTTTGTTTAGGATATCTTGTAATGATTATGTTATAAATATTCTCAAGCCAACTTAACTTAACCTAAATAAATATGATCTTGTATTCATTGTATTATAATATTGTAATAAGATGTACTAGCTGTCAATTATTGCAATGAATATGCAATAATGATGTATCAGATGTCAAACATAAAAAATCTGCGGATATGGAAATGAAGGTAGATGTCAAACTTCAATAATTAGCGGATATGGTTGTAAAGGTAGATGTCAAACTTCAATAATTAGCGGATATGGTTGTGAAGGTAGATGTCAAACTTCAATAATTAGCGGATGTGGTTGTGAAGGTGGATGTCCAATCAATATTGTTTATCTAAAATGTGCTTCAAAGGGTGAAATAGGTCCTAAAATCAACCATATAAAGCTGTAAAAAAGTCACGTTACTTAGAAACGGTCGCTAATTGGTCGTGACGTCAGTGTGTATATCAGGAGTCCGTCAACAACAAAAACTTTGTATTGTCCCTGTTATGTAGTGAGCCAGGAGGGTAGAAATACAGAGTAACGTGGCAGTGTAGTGGTTTAATGTTACCCAGTCGGCAGCCACTCCTCGACTGACGCTGCGCTATACACCACATATTATTACAGTAAACAAAGACCCGAACCCAGGTACCATACAGAGAGTCAAAGCTTCGTGTCATTACTGAGCTAACCATTAATAACACAAGCAAATATACTATAGTCCCCATAGTGTCTAGTTGTGGTTTCTGGTTCACGGCTATGTCAAGGGACGTAATTCGTCATCGTTGGTGCTTCGTGTCTATGTGCAAAAGTACAGACAAGAATACTTCAAGGAAGATAATTGTGTCAGTACCAAGCAGTCATAAAATAAGAAAAGATTGGTGGATCGCTACAAGACGAGAGGGTTTCCTATGGCCAAGTCTCACAATCATCCTATATTGTTGTGAAGATCATTTAAACGTAAGTATATTATAACCTATTCATACGTTTACATTATAGGTTATTGTACAGTAGTTCTATTTTGTTTTTTGGCAAGTAATACAGACACGGAGGCAGAGGTGATGACGTACTGTACACACACACACACGCACACACACAGACAGGGATCATTATGTACACACACACATACACACACACACGAACACACACACACGAACACACACACATAAACACAAACACGAACACAAACACATACACACGAACACACACACACAAACAGGCAGGGATCATTATACACATACATACACACACTAAAATAACACACACACACACACACACACAAGAATTAATCATTACACACACACATACACACACACACACACAGAGATAGAAAGAGAAAGAGAGGAAGAGAGAGAACAAGAGGGGGGGGGGGGCAAAAATCATTATACACACACGCACAGACACACACAGCAGGTATCATTATACGAACACACACACGCACACACACACACACACACAGAGGCAGGAATAATTATACACACACACATACACACAAAAGACAGGAATCATTATACTCTTATACTCACACACACACACACACACACACACAGGCAGGGATCATTGTCTGTCTGTCTGTCAGTTTATTCACCTAACTATCAGGTCATCTCTCTCTCTCTCTCTCTCTCTCTCTCTCTCTCTCTCTCTCTCTCTCTCAATTACTTTTTTCCTTTTTATTTTCGTGCTCTCTGTTTCTCTCTCGGCCCCACACAAACACACACCTTATAGGCAGGACACTACTGAGGTCCAAAGAGAGAGAGAGAGAGAGAGAGAGAGAGAGAGAGAGAGAGAGAGAGAGAGAGAGAGAGAGAGAGAGAGAGAGTATATATGTGTGAATATAAATAGGAGAGGAGGGAGGGAGAAAGGGTGGAAACGAAATGAGAAATGGAGGGAAATGAAGGGAGAGGGAGAAGGAAAGGAAGGAAGGATCAATGAAAGAGGTGGAAAAGGAAGGAAATAATAATAAAGAGAGGAAGGGAGATAATGTAATACAGATAGTGAATAAAGGGAAATGAAGAAGGAGAAAAATGAAGGATCAATGAAGGAGAAGGGAAATGAAAGAAAGATCAATAAAGAGAGAGAGGAAGATAATGTAATAAATATACTAAATGGAGGGAGATGGAAGAGATTGACTGATTGATATTTGGTGCTGTACCAGCGAGGTCATATAGTGCCAGAAGAGATGTGAGACAATAAGCAGGAAGGTATAGAAAGAAAAGAGTGACTAGTGATGAACTGAAAGAATGTGGTTGGGACCGAAGAGGCGCCAAAACATTTCAGAATATTGTGTATGGATCAATTCCACAGTCGTCCGTAGTGATTTGTAAACACGCATACGAAAGAATGTTAGCAGTGTACAGTCTCCTCCACTCCCGCTTTCACCAGTTCATCGTTGCCAACGTATACACCCGGCATCGTATGAGCTACTATAGTCTGTTCAAAACTTGTGTTCAGCTGGCCTCTTATGCTTAGATAGATAGAAATAGATAGATAGATAGATAGACAGATAAGAGATAAATAGAAATAGAGATAGATAGAGATAGATAGAAAGATATAGATAGAAATAGATATAGATATAAAGATATAGATAGAAATAGAGACAGATAGATAGTGGAAAATGGGACACAAGTTTTGAACAGAGTTTAGTTCCGACTCTCGCATCCGAAACACCTACCAGTAAGAGTAAGGGTTGATGGCAGATGTTTCGGATGCAAGAATCTGAACTGTTAGCTCACACGATGCCTGGTGTATACGGTGGCAACGATGAACTGGTGAAAGCGGGAGTGGAGGAGACTGTATACATGACTTATGGATGAATTATTTAATGAATTTGGTGAGTAAACTATGCAGTGATCATCATTATCTTTCTGTTGGATAGATTTTGTGAATGTAGATACTCATATTTTAGAATATAATGAAGGCTTACAAGTGTGCACTATTGGTTGGGATGCTAACAAACTAATACCACTGTGAAATCGACCCCAAATCACTACAGGCAACACTCCCCTACGAAGGAGATGAAAGAGATAGAAAGGAGTAAAGACGGAAATGAAAAGAATGATGAAAGTTGAGAAGGAAGAAACGGGAAAGAGGATACGAATGAAAGGAAGAAGTAAGGATGGGAATAAGAATAGATAGATAGATAGATAGAGATAGATAGATATAGATAGATAGATAGAGATAGATAGATAGAGATAGATAGATAGAGATAGAGAGATAGATAGATAGAGATAGATAGATAGAGATAGAGATAGATAGATATAGATAGAGATAGATAGAGATAGATAGAGATAGATAGATATAGATAGATATAGATAGATATAGATAGATAGATAGATGAAAGGAAAAAGCCCTAAAGAGAGGAAAGGGAACAGCTCGGGTTCAAAAGGGCGTCCAAACCCTGAAAGCATTGCCCATATCGTAGCAGCAGACAACAAGGATATTTGGTAATAAAATAGACAGAGGTACAGTACGTAAAGTCATGGTCTAATGTCCTGCAACCTGGTGAATAAAAGCGAGCTATTTGTGTTAATTTTATGAACCAAAATTGCACACACCATCAGCTATAGTTTCGGATCATTTTTCGAAGCCATCTCATTGGAAGGTGTTGCAGTACATTAGACCATGACTTTACAACCACAATCAAATATCCACCGACATTTTCCTTCTATCCTGTAAATAAATCAGTATCATATCAAAATATAATCATACAACAACACCTCACGTCAACTCAACCCCCTCAATTATATTATTATTATGTGGTGCTGCAAAATCATACACGTGTTGTTCTTTATTACCAAGGTATTTATTATGATGGAAGGAAAGTGTCGGTGGATATTTGATTGTGGCTGTACAAGTGTTTACTGCAGGAATGTTGGGGTTCAGAATACAATACAATACAGAATACAATACAATACAGAATACAATACAATACAGAATACAATACGACCTGTGTGTATGCTGGAGTATTATTTTGTTTGTTAATTAACCTGGTCTTGTTTCCTGACATGATTATTTGGAGGAATCAAGGTGTTTTAATGCACAATACACACCAAAAGTGTATAACTCCCTTAATTAGTATATCCTGTCATGCCAAGTGCCGAGCCTAAGAACACACATCCATGTACAGTCGGCGGCAAAAGTCGTGTGGCCACATCTGTCAAGTCATGAAGTATTTACCGTATAGAAATATGATGTTCACAGACTCGTAAAATAAAAATCCAGAGTAGTTTACGTTATTTACCTCTGGATATTGTAATTCTGTTTGTGTTGGATCAATGTTATGTTATCTTTCGAGTGAGACGACACGACTTTTGCCGCCGACTGTACTGTACTGTACTGTACACTCTTTCTGACACAGTCACTCACACTCACACTGGTCTTACCCTTCTACACCGGCCCTCACAATCACTCTCATTCATTACACCACTTTATCCACTCAAGCTTGTACAGTCATGGTCATTAGTCCTGCTACACCTACAATGAGATGTCTTCAAAAAATTATCCGAAACTATAGCTGTTGGTGTGTGCAATAAATATTGGTTCATAATAAGTTTCAATCAAATGGTTCAGTTTTATTCACCAGGTTGCAGGACTAATCACCACTTTTGTACAGTTGCCTCCAAAAATTTAGAGACACTCCCTGCTTGAATCAAGCAGGGAGTATCTCGAAATCTTTGGAGGCAACGGTACCATCCATTCTTTCCACCAGCCCTTACCATCTCATAACATTTCTCTTCACTCTCTTATCAAGTGATTTGCTCGCACCACACCATTCCAGAATATCAATATTTCTCACTCGGTCAATTCTTCAGTTTCTACAACAATCCACATTTTTCTACAGCCGTTACTATTGATTTCACATGTGCACTCCACTCCAAAGTTTCACAAGCGTGTGTTGGTCGCACGAACAGGAAATTATATATAAACAAAAAACAATGAATTATCAACAAAGACCGTGGAATCCTTATTATTTATGTAGATGGCGACAGAGGAGGGCTCGTCAGACAGACAATCAAAACGTTTGCCGAGCCATTTATCAAATTTATATTTGTAGGTTGTTACGCCCCTAGCTGATTACCCTGAGTTCAGTGGAATCTAGGGGATAGAGAGCAAACAACTAAGAAGCCACAATGTAGAGGAAAGGTAGCTCAGTCGTAGAGGTGGAGTTTTGACAGAGTACTCCTCTGTATTGCACCAGATATCCCACTCAATAACATAACCCAGCAAGTCCCGAGGATAATGGAAGTCCAAGAGTAAAAACAATTCCCACCTTTAATCAACGTTATAAACAAGTCACAAGACACACCACCCACAAATAACACTCGCCACTGGTACAGCAATAAGTCACACACAATTATCATTCGCCACTTGTAGCACAATAAGTCCAGGGGTGAACACGACTCTTCAAGGTGGTAGCAGCAGGGTCGGTAAGCTACACAATGTGGGAGCGACGCTCAGACCACACTTAGTACACTTGCAAGTACTGTAGACAGTGTAGAGTAAGTAGAGTACGTAGAGTAAGTAGGTGTGACACGGAAACGGCCCAGTGACCGTGACAACCCGAAGAGTAGTCTCTGGTGGAGGACAGAGAAGGTGGAGGTGTGAGAGCTCTGGAGTCTCAGTCTGCTCTGCCCGTTGTTGAAGGAAGCAGTCCATGACGTTGGCTTGGTTTGGAGTCGAGACTGACAAACAATACAGCATGAGCTAGAAAATATGAAACAGATATAGACTCCGAATCATATGAAAATGAACTGGATGGTATAATGAACCCATTAGATTAATACTTAAGCAAATAAGGTAGTTTTCCCTTACACACAACAACAATGTTCAGTATTTATAAGGAACTGAACGATAGAGCAAATTTTTAAAGTTTAATTAATTCACTTAACCCAATACATAATACATATTATATATTACAAAATATAAACCCAGAGTCCCAACAAAGATAGGAAGTATCCACTTCTGCACACAATATTAACTATAATATTTAACCTTAAACCTAACTCACAAATACAACATAAATACACATAAATAAAAACATGACAGGCAGCAAGAAGGTAACAGCTGTTCAAATCCACTTATTATTATTTACCACTACGTCCACCGTCACCTCCAGGAGTAAGAACACCCATTGGTTGCCAAGATGAGACTGACTCCTCCACCTCTCTCCCTGTTCTAAGTCACCTCGGTTGGGACTAAATGAACCAATTTGAAACTGTCTTCACTTGTGTTGGTTGGTTTCACTGGTGTTTCACTGGGTTGGTGAGGTGGAGTGCTTTGTCGATGGTTTGGGTTGTTGTATAGTTTTAAAGATGTACATAGAATAATTCAGTGGGTATTCTAGTAGGTCTGTCACCACCACTACTACTGCACAGGCCAACAAACACAGGTGGAGGCACAGGGTCGTAACAAGGTGGATGGTGGAATACCAGGGAAGACGAAAGGAAAGACTGTTGTATTTTCTATATTATAATTCCAACAAACATTAATGTCCACTACCATGGTACTTAGCATTGGCTACATTGTGACAGTGTTACCAGTCATTAAACTATTACAGCTACGTTATACCTAGAGGTTTTTTGTTTGTTTTTCGTATATATGGATATCATAATTAGTTACAGATACTAATATGTCTTTATAGATACAGGATCTGTGAGCAAAAAAGATATATTGATGGAGTTATGGTAAGAACGATAATGGAGATTATTTTGTAAGTAAAACCAACACTGGTAGACGAAATATTTTATTCCAGACGTTTCGGGGACTTCCGTACGTGGCCCTCTTCAGTGAAAATACAGGCACCAATCTTAACCTGTATTTACACTGATGAGGTCGCCGAAACGTCTGGAATAAAAATATTTTGTCTACCAATGTGGGTTTTACTTACATTCATGATCACGTTAGTGTGCTTTTCCACCCATAAAGATTATTGTTTGTGTTGGATACAATGTCAGCTGGACTCTGTTTTATACCAAGAGCTGTCATTGGCTGAGAGACCTGAGACTGGCTAGCAAGCATTCTGATTGGCTGAGAGGACCCTTATGACTTATACCATGGAGGTATAATCTAAGAGGAGGCGGCATGAGCCACTCGTCCTGTACACCCAAAGTGAAGCAAGGGGCGGAGCCTATTACCCCCCCCCCCCCCATTGACTCAAAACATTGCCTCGCCCGCTTTACTCCCATTATAATTATGGTCTTATTTTCTCATATATCCTATAATCATAGCCAGAAAGAGACTTGAATTTGTTCCATATATGATAACTACATAAAATTATCCAATTCTGTATATTATCAAAAGTACTTAAACCCATTAAATATCGCTGTTTCCAGTTAGCGCATTACCTCTTCTCGCAAACTTTCCTAGGAGTATGAATGAAAAAATGAATTTAATAATAAATGAATAGCTTATTTTATGCAAAAAGTATAGTAAAAGAGAAGGTAATAGCTTACATACCAACCCACAGACCGTATTATAACGTTACAGAGAAATAACAACAAGTACAGATGACCACACGTGAATCTGGTATGCCTCGCTACTTGCGAGATAGGCTACCTACAACAGGAAGGAAAGTGAGCAAAAGTTATAGTTTGTTGACAAGCAGATAGTAATAATATTTTACTGTCTGCCTGTCAACAAACTACATCTTTTTTCACTTAAATTTCCTATCGTTGTAGCCAAGCACCTCACAAGTAACAAACCATAGGCCTACCAGCTTCATGTGTGGGTAACTGTACAAATGCAAATAAAATTAATTATATAAAGATTTCTAGTATGAGACTGTGGAAGGCCTTGTGTTACTCTTTAAATATAGTATATAAATAAGATTATAATTATACAGTAAGATGTGTATAGTGAAGTGAAGATGTGTATAGTGAAGTGAAGATGTGTATAGTGTAGTGAAGATGTGTGTGTGTGCTGTGAAGATGTGTGATCTGCAGTGAAAATGTAGCCTACATAGTGTAGTGAAGATGTGTATAATGTAGTGAAGATATGTATAGGGTAGTGATGATGTGTATAATTAAGGTAATGGAGATGTGTGTGTAGTGAAGAAGTGTATAGTGTACTGAACATGTGAATAGGGTAGTGAAGATGTGTATATGGTAGTGTAAAGTTCATACGACCTAGGAGGTTTAATTTGTCTCGAATCGATATCACTCCAGTTTGATGATGAGTGGAACTTGTTCCCTCTTAATATTCTGGAGGTGATATCGGTTCGAAGTTTTGTGTTTTGTGTTTTAGGTTTGATGTTGGGATTTAAGATTGTGTTAAGTCAAACAGTTAAATTATAATTTATATGGTTTAATATTGTTTCTGGTAAAACTATGTTATGTTTTGTTATGAACCCTTTTTATCTTAATCAGGTTTATTAATGTTGTCTCCAATGATTGGGAATCATTATTAACTTGCTTTGGATATTTTTGTTTCTACCCATAATGCCTAACAGAGGTTAGGTGGAGAGTGGAGATTTTTGAGACAGGGAGTTGGCTAGAGGTCTCAGTCTGGAGCAGAAGGTAGCGCCGTGTGTTTGGTGCTGAGCCAGCCGGCCAAGACGAGGGTCAGGAGTACCCTAAAGTGGAAGACTGAGATCTAACCTCTCCATTTTGGAAGACCCAGGCTGGAGTAGTGTGTGGGTGCTTCTTGGGACATGGGCAGGATATATACAGGAGGGTGAGAATTGTGACGTGATTTCTCCTCCTGCATACCATGTACTTCGACCCGTTACGGGTATAAGGTGACATAGTGTATTGGTTAATAATTCTGTAAATAAGTGTACATAATGTTCTTGCATTAAACTACTGAAAATTCAAAACTATAAGGTTTCATTCGCCACTACTTTGGTCTCCCGTGAAAACCTCTAACTGCAGGTAATAATAATAATAATTTGGTGAATTTGATATGGGGTTGTGATTTTCTAACTATCCAAGGGCCTTGCATACTGGATAAAGAGTGTGGCATATTTCAGGATAGAGTACAATATTTCTTATAAGCAGATGCATGTTTTTTTTTTTCGGCCTTTCATAATTCTACGCTTTTTTTTATTCTACATGTGGGTATACTATTGTGAGGAGAGAACCAATAACTTATAATTTCACAGCATGACCAACTGTTAAGCCTATAGTAATTAATTGGGCATTTGAAGATGATTTAGGAATAATATTCATTGTACCTATTTACCTATCTGCTCAGCTACTTTTGCAAGTTTATATTGTTCCCTTTATGTTCATTGTACAATTGCTGGCTAATATTGTGATTATCTGTACCAGCAAAGTACTGGTTAGATTGGGTTTTAGGTAGGGTTCGGTTAACTTTATCAATACCCAGTGGAATTATCTTATGGTAATATATCCTTGGTTAGATATTTCAAATACATACAAATAATATTAATATTTTTAATATATTTCCACAAAATAAAAGTCTCGGGGGTGGGGGAGAAAAGGAAAAAGAAACGGGCATTTACAGTTCCCAGAAATTGTGAAGATCAAGAACACAGATAATAGCAATATTTACCCAATCACTCATTGGGCATATTACTTATTTGGTCATGAAACCATTCATTTCCATACCCTGAGGATGTACCTAAGTATCTTGTAATTTTTTTTTTTCAGACCAGGTCCGTATGAAATTCAAAAATCTACTGACATACTTTTTGAATGTCCATTGGAAAATACGGGCTACTCCTAGTGGCTCAGCAGCAGAGACTCCATGGTCAAAGTGGCCATTGTATAACTGTGCTTCATTTTTGTTAGATTCAAGAGAAAGCCAGGTATCAACCCAATCAAGTTTTGTACTGCCTTCCACAGAAAATGTGAGTTTTAACCATTTTTATATGGTGTTTCTTTCAGGCTATGATTATATTTACATGCATTGCTATTGCTATGGCTGATGCCATAACAGTTGTACGCGGAGATCTACCACTTCTCAGAGAACACTGGTGTAGATTCCAAAGGTAGCTACAGTCTAGGTTCGGTTAGGTGAGGTTAGCTTGGTGTGTCTGGCAATCAAAATTCATTAACGCCAATTTCCAAGATTGTTTGAGGGTAGGGGTGATGTTCAAAACAAGTGGCTTCCTGCACAAAGTAATGGTGTATTTTGTATATAGATCTAACCTTAAAATTGTTGAAAATTACAAAAAGTAAAGAAAAAAAAAACGATGCAGACATTTCTTCCATAGATATTGTACTTGTACCATATATGATTTTAACAAAGCCACAAATAAGTCAATTTACACGATAGTATAACATTTGTATTAGTGACCATGTCTGTCTATCTATCTATCTATCTATGTCTGATGGCTGTATACTGTATATCTTGTTTTCATCCAAATATCTTCCATTCTTGTCCTTAACCCATACGAACTGCAATTAATATTATGGTACTAGCCCCCCAACCGCAAAAACAGGGTGAATTTTAACCTTTAACCCCTAAAGGACCGGGCCCGGCATATGACGGGTTGCCGATAAAGGACCGGGCCCGGCATATGACGGGTTGCCGATAAAGGACCGGGCCCGGCATATGCCGGATTGCTAAAATTTCCCAAGGTTAAGGAATTTTCCCCAATTTTTTTTACTCCAGACGTTGGCTACACTGGTTTATAGTAGGATGGGATGCTCAGACTGAGTACAGACTGCCTTTTCTAGGGTAAAATTGAGGAATTATTGATGTTGTTATGTCCGAGTGTGTTGGTGAGCGGCTTAGCCGACGAGCGCCTATCCCCATTTTCTACTACCTCGCCACGGTCAGTGCACCAACCCAAACACTCGCGCTCAACTTATGGCGACAGTATCTCATTCAACTCGTCGTATTTCTGTAACCATTAAACCTACAGACTTCCCATTGGTACCAATCGAAAGAGGAAGAGTTGCTCGTTCTCATGGCACTAAAATAATTCACTCGTTCGTTGTAGGTTAGGAGTACAGAGCATGCGAAAACAGGCTATTTTACGTGTTTTTCGCTCAACCCCCGGTCCTGGGAGGCACAGTAATTTCACTATCCACGGTCCTTTAGTGGTTAACTATAGGAGGTAACTATTGTTATGCAGCATTTGCAGAAGAAATGGTATATAGAAAAGTGGTTTGTAATAGTGAAATATAAACACTGGTAATAGTAAAATTCTAGAAATGGAGTTGTGGCAACTTGTAAAAATATTCCAATAATAATAATACCATACACATAAATAATAATTATAAATATCATCTTGGTGTTGTTGTTGTTGTTTACACTCTTGTTGTTTCTGCCATGTACACACAGCCTG
This sequence comes from Petrolisthes manimaculis, assembly GCA_034508575.1. Taxonomy (NCBI): domain Eukaryota; kingdom Metazoa; phylum Arthropoda; class Malacostraca; order Decapoda; family Porcellanidae; genus Petrolisthes; species Petrolisthes manimaculis. The sequence continues at coordinate 83,954 of JAWZYT010003978.1, read as the reverse complement.
GAAAATTTGTATACATAAGTAACGCACACAATATGTATGTATGTATGTGTGTATGTGTAGCCTACAATTATTATTATTATTAAGAGGGTGTGGGAGTAGGGGACAAGCTTAGGTGGGGTGTTTGGGGGGTGCATGAATAGGGGGATAGACCTGGGATGGGTAGAAAGCCTTTCCCCTAGAGCCTGTCCCCCTACTCCCGCACCTCCCACAACCCACCCAAGCCTATCCCCTTATTCCCGCACCACCCTAAACTCCCCCCAAGCCTGTCCCCTATTCCCGCACCCTTTTAATATTATTAAGAGAAAAAAACTGGTATTTCTGCATAAGAGATCCACGTTGTTGTTCTTTCCTGACTATTTTTACTTGTATTCATTAGTGACCATAATATTGATTGGAAAATACTTGGTTTATACATATTCCCTAACCCCTTCCATCATGGGGGAGAGCACTGGGAATCCGGGGTTTTGGGTGGGGGAAAACAAGTAAATTAGCTTATTTTGGTTTTATAGTAGTTTGTTAACATGCATAAATATCGAAAAATTGAAAACCCGAGCCAACTTTTGCCGAAAGTTGGCTCAGGTTTTGCAATTTTCAAGAGGGCTAAATTTCGAAAAATAGAAAATCTGAGCCAAGTTTTGGCACTACAAAAATATCCCAAAATCTATGGAATTCCTACTTGATATTTTTAATTAAAGACAGTCGAACCAACCTGACAAAATTGTGGAAAATTGAAAATAACATCGATATAAGACAACTAGACATTAAGAATAATAAAGGTAGTTAAAATGCATGTAATGTTGACATGTAACCACAGATCGAGTTGCAAGTATATGTAATTCTGTGTAGTTATTTCGGAACTACTTCGTCACGAGAATGTAGATAATGCAATGAGGCTAGTGCTGAGTAGTGCATTAGGATATAGACACCGTAGACTTATACTGCCGCGCTGGACTTACGCTCGCAATATTTTGAAAGGTTAATTGGCTAAAGTAAGTGCAACCGCCAATTATATTCATTACACACGAACATATAGCATTATTCCATACTGAAATACACATAAATAGTACATATTTGCCGTGTGGGACTTATGTACATATTTTCCCAACAAACTACTATAAAACCCAAGATAAACTAATTTACGTGTTTTCCCACAACCCAAACCCCCGATTCCCAGTGCTCTCCCCCAAGATGGAAGGGGTTAGGGAATATGTATAAACCAAGTGGTTTCCAATCAATATTATGGTCACTAATGAATAGAACAAGTAAAAATAGGCAGGAACAACTTAAAAACAACAAAAACATGTGGAACTTTTATGCAGAATTACCTAAATTAGTTCAAAACACACTATAAAACATTGCAATCTGAAAACCTGGAGTCGAAAGCAGATTATGGACAAACGCTTGACTATTACCGAAAATAGTCATAGAATGGTCTACATAAGTGAATAATGAAGGTAGAAAATAGTCTTAGAATGGTCTACATAAGTGAATAATGAAGGTAGAAAATAGTCATAGAATGATTTACATAAGTGAATAATGAAGGTAGAAAATAGTCATAGAATGGTCTACATAAGTGAATAATGAAGGTAGAAAATAGTCATAGAATGGTCTAAATAAGTGAATAATAAAGGTGAAAAAAAATCATAGACTGGTCTAAGTAAGTGAATAATAAAGGTAGCAAATAGTCATAGAATGGTCTAAATAAGTGAATAATGAAGGTAGAAAAACTGTACACAATAACGGTAATTCATTTACTATTTACCAAATTATTTTTATTATTTCTATACCAAATTATTATTTTTCATTATATAATACATGTCCATATTATCTATAGAAGGCACATTGCCACAGAGAAACAGATATGAAAATACAACTAAATAGGCCATATTCAAGAACATCCGTGGTGTATACGATGGTGTGGTACTGTACGACGACTCTCTGGTTTGTATGTGGAGTCATCGTATCGGTACTATGCCATTGTATGCACCACGAATGTTTTTTAATATGAACCATGAGGTGTTGAGTACTTACAGTTGTTGTTGTCAGAATGTCAGTGTTGCCAGTGCCAGGGGAGGTTGTTGTCAGTGTTGCCAGAAGTTACAGTTATCAGTGATGCTGGCAATATATTATAGATTAAATATAGCGTTATATAACTTCTATAAATCAAAAGAAAATAAAGTAAAAATAAGATTAATTAATTAAAAAAGGAGACATGGAACAACAGCAAAGGATTAAACAAATAAGTTATGTGCCGTTGAAAAGGCTACACACCCTTGCTCTTGTTCTTTGCTGTTACAGGAACCCCGGGTGTTTATTCCAGGGCTGGCCTTTGTATCAGCAGCTCCTGTAAATAGAAATAGAAAAAAAAAAAAAAATACCACGCATATCTATTCACTTTCTACATCTTGCATACCACATTTTCTCCAATAATTCTTTCCCAGCACCAATCATATCATCTGTGCTCTGCTCACACAAACCTAGCAGTAATATCATCCATTCTCTCCCTGTTAATTCCATTCCATCACATTCCATTTCAGTCAAGATGATCTGCATCATCTCTGTTCTGTCTCTCTCATACTTCTCACATCCCAGCATCACATGTTCTACCGTTTCATCCTCTCCTGTGTCACACATCTGGTATACCTTGCTTCGGGATTCAGACCATCTATAACTTCTTGCATTCACCTCCATACATTGTGCTCTGGCTCGAAAGAGTAGATCACCACCCAGACTTCCCTCATACCACTTCACACATACTCTATCACCACCCAGACTTCCCTCATACCACTTCACATACTCTGGACATTCTTTCTCCTTATACCATACAACAGTTTCCTTTTGTTCTAAATAATTTTTCCACTTTCTTAGCCCCAGGCATTTCACTTCTTTGTCAATCTCACTTTTCCACTTTCTTGCATCCCAGTCTAGCCCCTCTCTATTACTGCTCATTATTTTCCACTCATGTATAATTCCTCTAACTACCATACCATTCATATATACCATTTTCTCACACTTCTTTCCCCATTTGCTATTTCTAATGTTCCACATATAAACCTTCCTTGACAGTCTTGTATGTTCCATTCGTTCCAGTCTTACTTTGTATCTAAGAGTTGCTTTCACCAGTCTTTCTTTGAATGTACTTCATCCCATATCACCTCTCAAAGCTGCTATCGCTGCATACCTTGGTGCATTCTCGCTACTCGGTTCTGTCCCACCTCTAACTTGTCTATCTCACTCTCCTTCCATGCCATACATAATGCTTGGGACATCCACACTCTTCCATACTTCTCTCACCAGATCATACTTGCTAGCTCTCAGCCTCGCTGTTGGTTCGTCATGCTAATTTTTTCATTCTTTGTCTTTTCACTTCCACTTGGACTCAGTCATACCCCTAAGTACTTATATTCATCAGTCTGTTTCAGAACATTCTCTCCCACTCTCCATGTATGCTCTCTCTCATCATCTGTTCTATTCACAATCATTACTTGGCTTTTCTCATTATTAAATTTCACACCAAAATCTCTCCCATACCCACCTACAACATCCAAAATCCTTTGCAGTTCCTCTGCTGTTTCACTCATAACTATCACATCATCTGCATACAGTAACATACATATCTTGTTATCTCCAACCCTTACTCCTGCATTCATTCCTCTTGTTCTCATGGCTAGTTCTTCTGTATATAAGCTAAATAGGGTTGGAGAAAGTATACATCCTTGCCTAACTCCTCTCTCACTTCTTACCCATTCTGTTTCTAGATCTCCCAGCCTGTACATTGCTCTTGTGTTTTCATACATACTTCTCACAATATTTACTAATTTTTCACTCATGTGGGACCTAACGAGATCTGGCAACACTGCTACATAATTGCAATACTTTAGATGAATACCGGAGATGTTTACTAATTTTGGGTAATAGTGATATTATCTGCTCTGGTGAACTACTGGTTAGGTTAGATTAGGGTGGGTTAGGTAGGGATCGATTACCTTTATCAATACTCAATGGAAAAATCATGTGAAATGTATTTTTTGTTAGATATATCAATTTTAAGATACGACATTTCTGTAGTGGAGGGACAAACTGAGGTCGGTCAGACAGTGTTACAAATGCTGTGCTTTTTTTCTTTATCTATTATTTTCAATATTTTCCTTTCCTTTAGTTTATGTTAATCCTTGTGTTTTCCTTTCTTTTCTCTTTTTTTCCAAATTTTGACTGTAGCAAAATATTACGGACATTAAGGACATTAAGTTGGGTCCCAAACGTTGCAACAATCTAGGTTAGGTTACGTAGGTCAGTTTATTTTGTCTGGTAACCAAAAAAATATTTATCCCAATTTTTAATTATTGAATTTCCCACTTAATTGGGCTGCTTTTTTAACATTCTTCATACAATTTCCCAAGTGTGGACAAAATTTGCCTAAAACAAGTAAGTATTCGTAAATCTGGCAACACTGCACGGAAGTCAGAGAACCAGCTAGGAAAGCCACGCCCCCATTTCAAAGTACTGTAAATACATACAAAGGTACAGTTGTCAAAAAAGTTATTGCGACAAATCTTGATAGAACTTTAACCATAGTAAATATCCACAACTATTGGTAGGGACTATAAGCATGTATAATAGAAGGAAATATACAAATCCTTCTGTAATACATACTTATAATCCCTACAAACAACAATTGTCATTAATATATTTAATGTTGTATCAATAGTTGTCGCAGTACCTTGTTTGGCAACTGTACATGTGCCGTATATGCTGGCGTGCAAGACGACCCCCAAACTCCTGGTGAAATTCTTAGTCATAGTACATGTTTGGTGTACAAGACGAGTGCGAAATCTGGACCTAACCCCAGCCCAGTCAGTTGTGCAGTGGAGGCACATATGGTCAATGAATGTTCATGTACAGTCGCGAGCTGATGGGATGGAGACACGAGTACACTCATAATGGGGTCGCTTCTACCTGACGAGTTATGGGGGAGCACTGAGACTGAGAGAGGAAGAAATGGGGGGGGGGAGTATGGAGGGTCTGATGGAGGAAGAAAGAACAAGAGAGACGCCATTAACAGTGGCTGTAGAGACGTTTTTCTGTATCTTGATGATTTATGGTTGACTTTGGGTGAAGGGACTAATGGAGATGGAGTTCACATTAACAAACCTATATAATTAAGTATTGAATTTTATCATTGTCATCATATTTTCTACTCTCATCTGTAGGCTATAACTTGGGCATATGTAATGAAATGGCTTTACTCAATGATAAATGTTTCAACAATAATGAATATATTAAACAAAATTATGATAACCACAATTATCCATATATTATAATTATGTGAAAAGAATATTTTGTGGAACGGAATGAGAAAATCGAATCTCTCCTGCAGAATATAGGCTTATTTCTGATGAAGTGAGGGTTCGAGTCATGTGAACCACAGTTCTCTTTATACACACACACACACACACACCAATCCCACATCTTGTAGCTTTCGCAGGCTTACCAATTTAACACACGGGGAAAATTTAACTTGTCCTACGTTACATATAGTGTATTATTGGATTACAAGTAAATTTCTGCCCATAACAAGTAAATCATTAACACGTATACATAGTAGAATAAAGCTAGTTATTATTTGTAAAACATATGATAATCAGTGGTGACAACCTTTGAGATGTCAGCCTTCATAACCCTACAAATTTATAATGACGAGTATTTATGTGCACACTATAATATAAAGGATTAATTCAATAGAAGACTACCATCAGCATCTTGCTATTACTTTTAATACTTACTTTATGTTGATATTACTGCACCTTGTATTCCACAATATTTATATAATAAAACTCTTAATAGTGACAACATTAAAGTAAAATACAACAGACGGAAATACAAATTCTAGTTCCATTTCTATAAAACATTACATATATATATATATATATATATATATATATATATATATATATATATATATATATATATATATATATATATATATATATATATATATATATATATATATATATATATATATATATATATATATATATATATATATATATACAGTGCTGGCGGTTAGAAATGTCGCGGTGATGTAAACAACCTGTTCTTACAGATGAAGGGAAAATAGTCTGTGTGAAAATAGTTGTAATGAGGATACTCACCTAAATTAGTAACTGATAGGGTACCCTCGATTGCTTTTTAACATGTTGAGTCGTTTGGGAAGGGAGTCAGTCAAATTATGAAGGTATTCCAAGTTAATATTGTCCCAGATATCTTGTATGGCTGCTTGAAGGCGTGGAAGTGAAGATGTGTCACCATCCTTTAGTTGCCGTTTAATATACGCCCATAAGTTTTTGATTAGGTTTAAGTCAGGTGAATTTGCTGGCCAAGGTTTTAGGAGAGTAACACCACAGAATTCAAACCAATTGGTAATTAAATGAGCGGTATGGCAAGGAACACCATCTTGCATAAAATAATCAGAGTTGCATTTCTCCATACACTCGTCTAGCTCATCAAGTATGAGTTCAAAGTAATTATCTTTATTCATACGAACATTCTTAGGTAAAAAAATACCAACTTTCCCACACCATAGTACGAAAAACAGGCCACACCATCAATGAATCAGGATGTTTTACTGTGTGGTTAAGATATCTGGGATCATGGGAATCACTACCACATCGGCAGTACACTCGATTTTTCTGGTTATCTGTAACTTCAAAAGTGGATTCATCCGACCACAACAACTTTCGCCACTCATCAATAACCCAGTCATGATATTGAGAGGCAAAAGCAAATATTTTTTTGTGATGAACAACAGTTAACCAGCGTTTATGTACTGCGCGGCAACACCTGTAACCCAGGTCGTGTTTGAAATTATCCCTCACTGTCCTGTCAGCCACTCCAGCCACCAAATCTGGGTTCTTAGTCTTTAATTCTCGGCTTGTGATACGAGGTTGGACCTCCAGCTGTCTACCAATAACTCTCTAAGTCCTCTCAGTCACTTTCCGTTTACGCCCTTGGTGGTTTGTATGGTGGTGGGATAGAGTCACTCCCGCCCGCACAGATTTTTTTTGTCCACCTCTGTACTGTTCTTATTGACAATCCTGTGTTAGCTGAGATTTCTTGATTAGTTTTATTGTCCTTGGCTAGAGCACAGATAGCTGCAATGTCAGGTTCTTTGAGTCTTTTCTTGGGACCCATAATAATTAGTAACTGGAGGGAATAGTGAACCAATACACACAAAAAACTAGGGTAATTATGAGCTGCAGGATCCCCCCCACTGAGAGCGTAAGGAAGCACTAGCCGGTTATATTGTTTAAATTTCCCAGACAAAGCTTAGAGTAGAGTTGCCAGATATCGCTACTTTCTACAATCCCATATAATATTAGCCTACAAAGAGTAGCACACGGAAATTAGGATATATGGCAGTACGCCGGACTTCACGTCAACTCGCTCCATTTCTAACCGCCAGCACTGTGTGTGTATATATATATCAAGTTATTACCCACAAGACTTAATTATTAATGTTGGCATTCTAGCATACCAATGTATTTTTAAGGTTAGAATTGTAACATATTATTCTCCCGACAAAGAAAATATATGTTTGTCACCTTTGATTCTCCAGGTTTAATAGAAACAGTGGATTTGCAGTAATTTTTTACATAATTTGGTTTTGTAATTATTGATTAATGTTAAGTTGCAATGGATAACAATATTTTTATTACTTGAAATTTTTGAGCTAACTATCACATAGTTCACAATGGTATGTTTAGTGTGGCGAAATAATATCAGTTATATATCCAACTCGAAAACATTCATCAGTTATTACATATCCCTATGTCCATCTAACTCGTAGACACAACTAATTCAATTCAGCCTGCCATATCTTCACTCACGTCGCTCATACAGTCAGCCCCAACCACTATCATTTTTCCTTCCCGTCTGTCCCTCCAACCAGTGAATGCTTCGAATAAAACTTTCAGTGGATGGTGCGATAGTTCTATATGAGTCAAAAGTGTCAACACTCCACCAACCCCTCCACAACCTGCCCTCATCTTTTCCTCTCTCTCTCACTTCACCCCTCAATAACTCGTTAGGTAGAAATGACCCCATGATGAGTGTACTCGTGTCTCCATCCCATCAGCTCACGACTTGTTTTTATCTCGACAAATCTTCATATTCGGTTCGATCCTCCAGACCAATAAACCCCATGATAAAGATTCATAATATGAACGACAGTGTTGCCAAGTGCAAAAGGCATCCTAGCACCATGTTTCTGAGAGGCCTGTCCTCGATCCATTTGTCGGTAACTGTATGTCGTCACCATCTGTCACACGAAAACTTAGACGAAATTCTTGTGCGTTTTCCACGTTTTGGTGGAAGTTAATGAAACTTTCACAATAATGTTTTGTTTTAATAAATGTCAGTGGGGATGTGAGTTTCTGTGGAGGATCTTGGTTTGACTGATTCTTTGGCTGGCAATAGCCAAGACAGAATGAAAATGTGGCAGCATGTATTTGACCTTCAGAATTTTTTTAATTATGAATGAATTAAACTTAAGATGTTACAATTAGATGGTATTGAATTGTATTAAGAATTATTGTTTAAGTATGTCAAGCTGGTGTCCAGTAACAATATAAAATGGAATGACGCTAATAAATAGCGTAATAAATTTATCAAAACAAAAAACAAATTACTCACACGCAGGGGAGGGTGGAAGACACGAGAGGTGAGGGAGGAGGGATGGAATGGGATGGGGTCTGGACGTCGTTCCAATGTGTACGTTAGGCATACCGACTCACATGGCTTCGACTTAAAACGCTAAGAGTAAACTCCGTAATAAACAACATTAATCATTGCTAAACCTGTTAGAGTTGATGACATCTTGTAGGAGACTGGAGGGTGTGAGGATCACAGAAATAACGAGTTGCCGGGATCTATGTATTCTATGTAAACAGCTGGGAGTCTCAGTCTCCCATCATACAGCATAAACAACAATGCAGCAGCGCCATGCGCATCCCACACATACAATACTGTACATCATTAATAATACAATAATATACTCCTTAGTGACATAAGTTTGTTATCTTTAACACCCCCTCACAAACTGAAGTCACTCTGTGACCACACTAAATTTTAACAATTTAGCCTTGGGGAGAGGCTTTGTGAACATGTCTGCTACATTATCTTCTGATGGTATATACTCTAATATGACATTACCATCTTCTACCTGACTTTGTGAACATGTCTGCTACATTATCTTCTAATGGTATATACTCTAATATGACATTACCATCTTCTACCTGACTTTGTGAACATGTCTGCTACATTATCTTCTAATGGTATATACTCTAATATGACATTACCATCTTCTACCTGACTTTGTGAACATGCCTACTACATTATCTTCTAATGGTATATACTCTAATATGACATTACCATCTTCTACCTGACTTCGAACATAATGCTACTTAATATCTATATGTTTTGACCTTTTGTGATAGACTGGGTTTTTAGCTAATGCAATTGCACCTTGGTTATCCACTAATAATACTACATTATCCCTCTGGGATCCAGTAACATCTGCATATAGTTGTGATAGAAAATTACATTCCTGAACTGCATGGCTAGTGGCTACATATTCTGCCTCACAAGTAGAGAGGGCAACCATATTTTGTTTCTTACATTTCCTTGATATGAGAGGGCCATGAATATTTAGCTTAAAACAGTAACACGTAACACTACGCCTGTCCTCTGAAGATCCCCAGTCTGAATCACAGTAACCAGTCAATTTTAATCCTGTTTCCAATTTACAAAACTTCAAACCAAGATAAATTGTTTCTTTGACATACCTTAATACATGTTTAGCTACACCAAGCTGAGCTATAGTTGGTTTTGACATAAATTGGGATAATTTTGTAACTACAAAACATAGGTCAGGTCTGGTTGCAGCCATAAGATAAATAAGACTTCCAACTATTTCCCTGTAAAGTTTGGGATTCTCTAATACACTGGATTCAAAATTTGCTATCTTACTGATGCTGGGATCACATGGAATACGCTTAGGTTTACAGTCTGACATGTTGAAGCATTCTAGAATTTTCTCACAGTACCTTTTCTGGTGCATTATTATACAATGGTCACTTGACACAAATTCTATTCCAAGAAACCATGACAGTTGGCCAAGGTCTTTCATTCTGAACTTCTTACACAATATTACCTTCATAGAATTCAATACCTCAGCATCACTAGCTGCTATTATTATGTCATCAACCCAGAACAGGATCAGTACAGTAGAGTCTTCATCTATCTTATGATACACACAATGGTCCGATTATGATTGAACTAACCCTTCCTCAACCAGACTATCATGCAACAAGTTATACCAATTTCTGCCACTCTGCTTTAAACCATACAGGGATTTCTTTAATTTACAGACAAGTTTATCTCCGGTTGCTCAAGGTATATATCACAATCAATATCTGCATTCAGATATGCAGTCTTTACATCCATTTGATGAATCTGTAAATTATCTTGTATAGCTAACTGTAATAACATTCTCAATGAAGTCAGTCTGGCAGTTGGAGAAAAAGTTTCATGGTAGTCTACCCCATAAATTTGGGAAAAAAAAAAACTTGCTACAAATCTGGCTTTGTGTCTCTCCCCATTATGTGGATCATCTTTCACTGAGTAGACCCATTTACTCCCTACAAAAGACCTCCCCTCAGGTAGCTCTGTTAATTCAAATGTATTACTCTCAGTTAGGGCATCAATCTCTTCCTTCATAGCTTTTTGCCATAACTGTGAGTCTGGGGATTGTATTGTTTCCACATAAGTATTAGGGGTCTCACATACCTTATGACAATAATGGATAGTAAACCCTGTTAACATATCATTTTCATCATCATCATCCCTTTCTAAAACATAATCCTTCAGGTAGCTGGGAGTGTTTCTCACTCTCGAAGAGTTTTGTCTTGCATAACCCTCGTCAGTGTTGGCTCCATTAGTTTTATTCTTGTATTTTACCTGATCTGGATAATCCTTAGTTGGTTGCCTGCACAGAGGCTTGGAAGGACAATGCATATCATCATCATTACCACTCTAATACCCTAGAATCTTTGGCATTTCTATATCAAACCTCTCTGTAAATATTACACATCTTACTCTCCTAACTTCCCTCTTCTCTGGAAGATACACAAGATAAGCTGGGCTCTGTCCATCATATCCCACAAACACTCCCCTCTCACAGCGTGCATCTAACTATTTACAATTTTGGATATAAGCATAACATACTGTACCAAAAATATGCATATTACTTAAGTTTGGTTTACTCCCAGTTAATACTTCTACTGGAGTTCTGCCTGTTCTTGGATTAAAACAGTGATTTCTTATGTATGCAGAGGCTTTCATAGCATAAGGCCACATCATTTTAGGTAAATCAGCCTCTAGTAAGAAACATCGTGCCATTTCACACATGATTCTCAAAAAACGTTCTGCTGTACCGTTTTGATGCGGAGAATGAGGTGCTGAGTACTCCTGCTGGATTTAAATTTCTTGGATATATATTCACCACCATTGTCAGTCCGCAAACGTTTTACAGATCCATAAGGTGCACTGTCAGCTAGAAATTTCTCTGTGGCTGATATTGTATCACTCTTTTCTTTCATCAGGTAAACCATGAAGGCTCCTGAATGATCATCCACAAATGTAATTTCATATTTAAATCCTCCCTTATCTACTACATTCATTGGGCCAGCTAAGTCACTGTGTACTAAATCTAAATTCCTAGTTGCTCTTTTATCTGGTTTCCTGTTTGTAGATTTACTCATTTTTCCTAAGATACCTACAGGCTTCACAATGAACTTTTTCCTTTTCACCAGAAATATACATACCTTCCACTGCCTTCTCAAGTTATATAATGTCCTTAAAATTACAATGGCCTAGGATTTTATGCCACTCCTCAACGTTCACTTGCACATTTTCAACATTATTACTGAAGTATAAGTTACCCTCTCTTTTCACGTTGAATACAGAGCCATCTGGTGTAACTGGTTCTGCATGGTTAGGTTCAAAGTTTACACATACACCTTTTCTTGTTGCAGCTGGAACCGAAAATATGTTAAACTTATATGAGGGAATATATAAAGCATTTTTCATCACCATTTCCCTTGGTTTACCATTTATATCATACAACATCACACTAACATCACCTCTGCCTAATACATCTCCAGTTTGTCTACTTCCGTCTGCTAGTTGCATCACTTGTTTAACTGGTTCAAAGTCTCTGTCAAATCTAATAAACTTGGTCTTGTCTGTTACAATATGCACTGATGCACCACTGTCCACCAACAATGTACTGGTACCTGCCTTATTATCCTTGAGAGATTGTGTGCTGGCCTGGAATGCAAAGTTGTGGAAGTTGTCACCCTCGTCACTGTCCTCTCCTCTTGGTGCTTGGTTTCCCTCACTGCTTACTGTGTTTGCTGTGGTGGCATTCTTCTTCCTGCACTGGTGTGTGTTGTGGTTATTGGATTTACACTTGTTACACCACCTATGGTTCTGCTGGGCTTGCTGGGGACACTGGAAGGACTTGTGACCTGGCTGGTGGCACTCATAACATTTCAGTGGGAATCTGCTTGTATTCATCACACTTTCTTCCTCACGGGAGCTTCTTAACTTTCCTGATTCTTCATAGTTCATCAGGGCCTTCTTGAACTCCTGGAACGTCATTTCCTTCTCCCGTTGTTCCACCACTGTGCTGAAGGTGTCGTATGCTTGAGGGAGTCCACTCAGCACCATTGCCATAGTCATACTATCACTTACTGCTTCGCCTGCTTTCTTTAGTGCTGCTGTCACTGCTTCTGTTCTTATTATGTAGTCTACCAACTGTTCGTCTCCGCCCAGCCTGAGTGTTGACAGTTTCTTGTATAGTGAAATCACCCTAGGTTTGCTTGCACCCAGGTAATAGTTCCTTAGGATCTGCAATGCTTCCTTGCCTTTATCTGCTGCATCGCAAAGAATCAAGGCAATGCTTCTGTCATCTAGTAGCTGAATCAACTCTGCATATACTTGTTTGTTCTTACTTTCTTCCGGCGTCCTTCCCTCCAGTAAAACTTCATCAAGCTCCTTGGTCATCAAATTACCTCGAAACTTGGCTTCCCACACTTCAAATTTTTCTCCATCTCCATCAAACACTAGTCTGTGTCTGGGCCCATAACCTGTTAGAGTTGATGACATCTTGTAGGAGACTGGAGGGTGTGAGGATCACAGAAACAACGAGTTGCCGGGATCTATGTATTCTATGTAAACAGTTGGGAGTCTCAGTCTCCCATCATACAGCATAAACAACAATGCAGCAGCGCTATGCGCATCCCACACATACAATACTGTACATCATTAATAATACAATAATATACTCCTTAGTGACATAAGTTTTTTTTTTTTAACAGCCCCGAGGTTGAGGTATAGAAAAAAAAATGGTGTAACCCTTTTAATTTGAAGTTCATATTCTCGTCCTGTCCTTTCACTATCCCTCCCTTCTTTAGCTTTCTCTGTTTTATCATCTGATGTACAGTCGGCGGCAAAAGTCCTGTCGCCTCACTTGCTTCACCGAGGCACGCGATCCTCATAGACTCGATATTATTAGGTGTAGAAAACGTGCATATTTCTCGAGTCCATGAACACTGCTTATCTCGGCGAAGCAGGTGAGGCGAGTAAGAGTAAGGGTTGATGGCAGGTGTTTCAGATGTGAGAGACGGAACTGGTAGCTCACACAATGCCTGGTGTATACGATGGTAACGCTGAACTGGTGAAAGCGGGAGTGGAGGAGACTGTACAGTCATCTCATGTACAGTCACGAGCACTAATAAATATTCAGGTGTGTTTCAATACCTAGAGACAGTAAATAAATGCACAATAAAATCTCCATTGGAATTACTTCGTTGGTGAATTTGTCCTGTTCAAAGCTTCAACCAGAGCTGTAAACTTATTAGTGCTCGTTACTGTTTCTCTCTGCCTGGAATTTCTCACAACTATGTCTAGCCAAATTCATGTTCGTCACCTACACTTTTATTACGTTTTATTTCTTACTTATTTTAAGTGTCCCCGTGTTGTAGTTAGAAAATTGGAGGTTAGTGAGTCCTTCAAACATTGCTATGAAACACACACACACACCTATATGGAAGGAGCTTGTTTCGTGGCATAGTAAGGAGGAATCAGAAGCCACCAAGTCTCATACACGATCACAGGGTCCTTAAGTGGGTGTGGGAATAGGGGGACAGGCTTGGGGAGTTTTGGGGGGGTGCAGGAGTAGGGACACAGGCTTGGGGGGGGACTGAGGGGGTGCAGGAATAGGGGGACAAGTTTGGAGTGGGTAGAAAGCCTGTCCCCCTATTCCCGCACCCCCCAAGCCTGTCACCCTACTCCCACACACCCTTAACTATCGCCTTTCCTATATATAAACTTTTGGAGACAGGATTTCCTCACTCACTCACCCTTACCAGGTGACCAAAGTTGAGAATGTAGCCGGGCTCCACTTGTTGTCTTCAAAATATCCCGAAGCTCAGAGACGCCTTACAGAAACACATCCGTTCACTACCACTGTCAGCCACTATTACTTTATGTATGTGTATGTGTGTGTATAAGAGAGAGAGAACGTGTGTATGTGTGTGTAAGAGAGAGAGAACGTGTGTGCGTGTGTTTGTGTAAGAGAGAGATAGTGTGTGTGTGTGTTTGTGTAAGAGAGAGATAGTGTGTGCGTGTGTTTGTGTAGGAGAGAGAGAACGTGTGTGTGTGTGTGTGTGTGTGTGTGTGTTCTCCGTTAACAGCCAAGCAATATGTCCTTTATCATCTTGGTCAATACCCATGTTTCATAATCATAACCATTAATAATACCAACGTTTCATTACAGTAAGTCTCAACTAACATATTCTACAAATACTCTTTCTGTGTCTGTGTGTGTGTTTATATTTTCTTTTCTTTTTTATAGAGTAATGTTGTTTATCATCAGTTCTTTATTATTTCTATGTATGTATGTATGTATCACTTCACTCTTATTGTCCATCGCAGATAAAAATACTTTAATTAATAAACAAAGGAGGACTGATAATAAAACATTGATTTGCAACAAATGCAAACTTTTTGTTTTTATTAAATCACAGATTACAGTCAAAGTAAATAAAAATTCGCGACCACATCCTCAAATTATTAATATCATCTGAGCTGGTAACACTGCGTGGTGGGGAAGGTGTTGTTGTAAGTGAATAAATGTTACCAGCTCAAATGACATAAACATATAATTACGTGGTCCCAAATAAATGTTACCAGCTAAAATGGCATAAACATATAATTACGTGGTCCCAAATAAATGTTACCAGCTCAAATGACATAAACATCGAAGTACGTGGTCCCAAATAAATGTTACCAGCTCAAATGACATAAACATCGAAGTACATGGTCCCAAATAAATGTTACCAGCTCAAATGACATAAACATCGAAGTACGTGGTCCCAAATAAATGTTACCAGCTCAAATGGCATTAACATATAAGTACGTGGTCGCGAATTTACGAGCTCAGGTGTACAGCCACAATCAAATATCCACCAACACTTTCCTTCCATCGTGGTAAATATCTTGGTAATAAAGAACAACACGTGTATAATTTTGCACAACCTCATAATAATAATTGAGGGGGTTGAATTGACATAAGGTGTTGTTGTATGATTATATTTTGATATGATACTGATTTATTTGTACGATGGAAGGAAAGTGTCGTTGGTTATTTGATTGTGGCTGTATCAAAAGTATAAGCTACTATCTAATTAAAATACAGGTTATATTCAAAGTAAATACCAGTACAAAAAACAGTAAAGGTCTGTGTGTGTGTCAGTCCAACCACAGAGTGTCAGAATCATTCATTTTTTATATTCTAGATATTATAGAACACACACACACTTTCTCTTTCTCAATTTCTCTCATGCACAAAAAACAAAAGCACACCAACACTCCCTCTGTGTCTCTTTCTCTAAACAACTCACACACACACAAAAAAAAAAAGAATAAAAACACCAGCATATACAACATCAGTAAGTATCAGATATAAACAATGAATAATACATATTCGGTTACATTGAAACATACAGTTGTGGTCAATAAATCATCCATATAAGAGTAACTCACGTCCGATTTTAACAGCTTCCCTCTGTTCCTTAGCTGATAAACTTTCCAATAAATAGGTTAAGTACCAACGTTTAATTTAATACAAGCAGCTACACACTACATAAAACAATAACATTACATGTGAACATGAAAACATTAAACATCAAATTGTTATAAAGTTATGTATACAGTATGTGGATGATTATTATTGACCACGACTGTACATAGGGTCGATTCCACAGTGGTTCATAATGGTTTGTTAGCATGCAAACGAAAGAATCTTAGCCGTATAGATGACTTTTTGCAACACAACATTTATAGGACAACTAAGTGTGACTATTTAAACACTACTAGTATTATGGTCAAAGAGACAAAGTATGATCACTGTTTACTGTGAATTAATTAATTACTTAAAGGCAAAACAAGAACATACCTCTGTTAGTTAAGGATCCTGTGATCGTGTATAAAATTGGAGACTTCTGCTGATTCCTCCTGACCATGCCACGAAACAAACCCCTTCCCTATAAGTGGTGTTTCGTGGCAATATTTGAAGGACTCATTTATCTCCAACTTTTAGGCTACATCACAGGATCCCTTAAAGGTGAACATTGAATCATTCTCCCATTATGTTGTGACAGACTAAGAGGAAAATATACACCATTATTATCATCCTTATTCTTAACACTGTATAATTATATGATATATATAGGTGTTGTGTTAACATACCTTTAAACAAACTCAAACAAGTAAAACAAATGGAACCAATCAGAATATAACCTTCCTGGAAGTGGTAATTATTAAACAACTTATCCCACCACCACTACTACCACCATCACTACATCCACCACCACAACCACCACTACCACTACCACCACCACTACCACCACTACCACCATCACTACATCCACCACTACATCCACCACTACCACTACCACCATCACTACATCCACCACTACCACCACTACCACCATCACTACATCCACCACTACATCCACCACTACCACCACCACTACATCCACCACTACATCCACCACTACCACCACTACCAATACCACCACCACTACTGGTTGTCTGGTACTTGTGGTGGTACATAAAGAAGGCGAGCCAGCCTACAACACATTGGAGCAAGGTACAGCAAAATGTTAACATTCACAAAGCGATTCCAAGAGAAGTATACAATTACAGATATTACAATGGCAAAGAATGATTTCACTACTTCCACCTGCATCACATACTTTGGCACACTCAGCATAATAGGTCCCCACACCACCAGGCACATCTCCATTGCCTCTGTCGAGTTGTCGTCAAAGTTAAGGTCTGAAATATTAACACACACGTTGAGTATAAGATAAAAGGAGATAGAGAGAACAATATTAACACACATTGAGTATAAGATAAAAGGAGATAGAGAGAACAATATTAACACACACATTGAGTATAAGATAAAAGGAGATAGAGAGAACAATATTAACACACACGTTGAATATAAGACAAAAGGAGATAGAGAGAACAATATTAACACACACATTGAGTATAAGATAAAAGGAGATAGAGAGAACAATATTAACACACACGTTGAATATAAGACAAAAGGAGATAGAGAGAAAAATATTAACACACACATTGAGTATAAAAGAAGAAGAGATAGAGAGAAAAATATTTACACCCATGTTAAGTATAAGAGAAAATGAGATAGAGAAAATATTAAAAAACACGTTGAGATAAGACAAAAAGAGATAGAGAGAGAAATATTTACACACACATTGAGTATAAGAGAAAAAGATATAGAGAAAGTGAGAAATATTAACATGCATATTTAATATAAGAGAGAAAAAATATATTAACACCAATGTTGAGTATAAGAGAGAGAGAGAGATCATTATCTTATCATTATAATTATATTGACTTATACTGTAAACAAGGTATTATTTCTTAATACTATAAATACTCATTATATATGTGTGTGTGTGTGGGTGGGTGTGCGTGTTTGTGTGGGTGTAAACCGTTGAGTGTCCCCTCTGTGTTTGTAAATAAACCACTGAATTATTTGTTGGTTGTTTTTTCCCATTGAGTGAGTGTGTGTATGTGTGTGTGTGAAAACCATAGAGTTTCCCCTGTGTGTGTGTGTTGATAGGTCAGGTTGTATGTTATATGTTGTGTATAAGATAAGTTTGGTTACACTCACCAGTGGGACAGGGTTGACTCACTGTACCACACCTTTGAGGTTTCCACCCATAAAAAGGGTCATGACAATTAATAGAGATGGTAAGATTGAGGTGGTGAGACAATGGGCGACGACAGTTGTATTGTTCTATAGTCTGGTTGTGTCCTGGTGTGGTCTCAGTCACCCTCATCCAGTCGATACCTACCTGTAATGTTAAAATATGATAATTACACATTCATAAAAACACCTATATATTATCATTATTATTGTTATTGTTATTGTTATTATTATTATTATTATTACTATTATTGTTATTGTTATTATTATTATTATTATTATTACTATTATTATTGTCATTATTATTATTATTATTATTATTATTATTATTATTATTATTATTATTATTATTATTATTATTGTCATTATTATTATTGTCATTATTATTATTTTCATTATTATTATTATTGTCATTATTATTATTGTCATTATTATTATTGTCATTATTATTATTGTCATTATTATTATTGTCATTATTATTATTGCCATTATTATTATTGTCATTATTATTATTGTCATTATTATTATTATTATTATTATTATTATTATTGCTATCAACAGCGTTAACTATTAATCAATAACAACAA